>JAJPUD010005196.1:62525-113885 GCA_023553655.1 Myrmecobius fasciatus
AAAAAAAAAAAAAAAAAAAAAAAAAAGAAAAGAAAGAAATTGAACAAGTCATTAATGAACTCCCTAAGAAAAAAATTTCTAGGGCTAGATGGATTCACACGTGAATTCCGCTAAAAATTTAAAGAACAATTAATTCCAATACTTTGTAAATTATTTGGAAAAATAGGTAAAGAATGAGTACTGCCAAATTCCTTCTATGACATACAAATATGGCACCAATTCCTAAACCAAGAAGGGTCAAAATAGAGAAAGAAAATTATGGATCAAACTCCCTAATGAATATTGATGCAAAAATTTTAAATAAAATATTAGTAAAGAGATTACAGCAACTTATTATCAGAATAGTACACTCTACCCAAGTGAGATTTATAACAGGAATTCAGAGCTGGTTCAATATCAGGAAAACTATTACCATAATTGGCCATATCAATAACAAAACCAACAGAAATCATATGATGATCTCAATAGGTACAGAAAGACCTTTTGACAAAATACAGCACCCATTCCTATTAAAAATACTAAAGAGCATAGGATAAAGGGAGCTTTCCTTAAAATAATAAATAATATCTAATACCAACATCAAGCATTGGAGAGAAGCTGGATGCATTTCCAATAAGATCAGGGGTGAAACAAGGATTCACCAGTATTATTCAACATTGAACTAGAAATGTTGGCTTTAGCAATAAGAAAAGATAAAGAAATTAAAGGAATTAGTATAGACAATGAGGAAATAAACTATCATTATTTGCAGATGATATGATGGTATACTTAGAGAAGCTTAGAAAATTATCCAAAAATCTACAGGGAAACAATTCATAGGTTTAACAAAGTTCAGGGTATAAAATAAACCCACACAAATCATCAACATTTCTATATATTACTGACAAAGCCCATCATCAAGAGATAGAGAAATTCCATTTAAAATTATTGTAGACAAAATAAAACAGTTGGGTATCTACCTGCCCAGATAAACCCCAAAACTATATGAAAACAATTGTAAAACACTTCTCAAACAAATAAAATCAAGTCTAAACAATTGGAAAAATTTCAATTCTTCATGGCTGGGCCTAGCTAATATAACAAAAATGAAAAATTTCTGCCTAAATTGTTGAGTGCAATACCAATCAAATTGCCAAAACATTATTTTATAGAATTAGAAAAAATAATAACAAAATTCATCTGGAAGAACAAAAGGTAAAGGATATCAAAGGAATTAATGAAAAATAAAATACAAAGGAGAGTAGGTTAGAAGTACCAAACTTAAAACTATATTATAAAGCAGCAGTCATCAAAACTATTTGATACTGGTTAAGAAATAGAGTAGTAGATCAATGGAATAGATTAGATACATATGACACAATATTCAAGTCCTATAGTAATTTAGTATTTGATAAACCCCAAACTCCAGCTTCTGGAATAGGAACTCACTATTTGACAAACATTGCTGGGAAAACTGTAAAATAATGTCAGAAATTCAGCATAGACCTACATCTCACATCCCATACCAAAATAAAGTCAAGATGGATATATGATTTGGGCAAAAAGTATAATATCATAAACAAATTAGGAGAACAAAGGATAATCTACCTATCGGATCTTTGGAGAAGGGAAAAAGTTATAACCAAAGAAGAGCTAGAGAACATTATGAAAGGTAAAGTTGAAAACTTTGATTACATTAAATTAAAAAGATTTTGCACAAACAAAACTAACAGAAACAAGATTAAATGGGAACTACAAAGCTGGGGAAAAAATATTTATAGCTAGTATTTCTGATAAAGGTCTCATTTCTATAATATATAAAGAACCATGTCAAAATTTATAAAAATTCAATTCATTCCCCAATTGACAAATGGTTAAAGGATATGAACAATTTTCAATGATGAAATTTAAGCCATTTATAGTTATATGAAAAAATGCTCTAAATCACTGTAGATTAGAAAAGTGCAAATTAAACAACTCTGAAGTACTGCCTCAGATTGGCTAAAATGACAGGAAAATGTTAAGGGATTGTGGGAAAACTGGGACATAATACATTGCTGGTAGAGTTGTGAAATGATCCAATCATTCTGAAAAGCACTTTGGAACTATGTCTAAAGGGATAGCAAAAAAAATCCAGCTTTTTGATCCAGAAATGTCTCTACTAGTTCTGTATTCCAAGGAAATCATAAAGAAAAATGGAACCACATGTCCAAAAATGTTTGTAGCAGATATTTTTGTAGTGTCAAAAAATGGAAAAGGAGTGGATGCCCATCAATTGGGGAATGACTGAACAAATTGTGGTACATGAAGGTAATGGAATATTATTATTCTATAAAAAATGATGAACAAGCTGATTATAGAAAGGCTTGGACAGATTTACATGAACTGATACTGAGTGAATCAATCAGAACCAGGAATACATTTCCAACAATGAGAATGTACAATGGCCAACTATGAAAGGCTTAGGTACTTCTCAGTAGATCAGTGATACAAAGCAATCCCAATACACTGTGAATAGAAAATGTCATCTACATCCAGAAAAAAACAAACAAACAAACAAACAAAAAAACAACTAAGAAGACTGAATGCAAATCAACATACATGCTATGGTCACTTCTTTTTTTCTGGTTTTTATCTCTCCCATTTCCTTTTGCTCTGATTTTTCACTCCAAATATAATTCATAAAGCAATATGTATTAAAAATAAATAACCAAAGAGAGTGCTGGACCTAAAATAAGGATTATTCATCTTTGTAAGTTTATATTCAGCCCCAGGCATTCACTTGCTTTGTGACCCTAGGCAAATCACTTAATTCTCTTTTCCTCATTTTCCTTCTCTGTAAAATAAGCTGACAAAGGAAATGGCAAACTGCTCTAGTATTTTTGTCAAGAAAACCCTAAATGGGGCCACAAAGAATCTGAAATGACAGACAGCTGAACAACAACAAAACAACAATGTGTTATATACCTATAAACTATGTCTACATAAAATATGTATCATATACGTAATATCAAATAATATACTGTATTATATTTATAGTAGATTATATAAATTGAATTAAATACCCATAATAACACATGCATATAAAATATATAAGGTATTCATGCATTTTCTATCTATATATTTATAGGCAGAAAATGATACATAATTCATTATTTATAAATATTAACCATACACAATTATTTCACATAAACTTATACATAGTTATACATATATGCACAGGTCATGCATATATCTATGTACACATATGTATATGTTTAATACTTATATATACATTATACAATATGTGTATGCATACATGTATATATTAATATACACATACATAATCATACATACATGTACGTACATGTATGTGTGTATGATATTTGGCCATAAGGGAGAGCAAGATGAGATTAGGGCAGTATTTTCTACTGGAGCTGATCTTTGAAAGCTAACTAGGGTTTCTGTGGAGCAGGATGAAGAGGTACTACATTCTGATCATGATGGGTATCCTGGGCCAGTGCATGGAGGTAAGAAAACTCTGATGTCCTTATCAAAGGTAATCTCTTCTGTTCTTTCTATGATAGTCCTCTTTCATTTATCACCAGCCCCAACCAATCAGGTTCCAAACAGGGAACAAAAGGGTTTTTATCTAGGACCTATGAGTGGCCAAGTAGAATCATATTGGTTTTGGTTTAAATCTTGGTCCTTAAGAAAGAAATATAACCAGTAAACTGCCAGATATCTTGAAAGGGTTCCAAAGTATTAAAAAGAATGCTTTCAACAGCATCTGTAGAAAAGGGTATGATATCCTATGGGAACAGAGGGAGGAAAGAAGGGAGGGAAGAAAGAAAGAAAGGAGGAAAGGAAGAAAGGAAGGAAAGAAAGAAGGAGTCTTCCAACTGACTGACTTTTTTAGCTAAGGTCTTCAACAGGTCTTAGTTCGACTGATGCTAGAACCATTCAGTGATTAAGGCTAGGTAGCAATTGAGGCAAAGAATCTCCTCTTTCACCTAGTCCAAAAAAAAGTCTAAATAAATAAATGAATCTGGAAGGAGTGGTCCCTCAAGTTTTCTGGTCAATGCAGAAATGAATGCTATTTACATTCACTCTGAGTCAATGAGGACCCAAGCAATTACCAAATGGGGCTTCACCTAGGACTTATTGGAGGTCATTTAGAATCAGATTGTTTTTGGTTTAAGGTCCCGTTTTATTCAGGGCCATCTCCCATCATCTCAATCTATATCTTGCTACTGGACCCAGTGGGAGGAAGGGAGGCAGGTGATTTTGCACAGTCCTCCCTCACTTCAATCCTCTTCACTTGCATGTCATGGTCCTCTTAGAGAATGAAAGACAAACAACAACAACAATAAATAACCAACCCTGCTCATCAGTAGTAGTGGCCATAATAAAATTTTAAAAATACTTCAAAATGTTCAGGGAAAAACAACATTATATCTTCCATTTGACATAGAGTTTAAACACATTATACTATATCTTACCTTAATTTTACATTATGAAAACTTTTGTCTTTTAATGTAGGAATCTTCATCAATTAAACATCCTACACAATTTCATTTTTTAAAAAAGTCATTTGATATGAGCATATGTGCAGCAGGCTGGAGCACATTTTCTCAATATTCAGCTTTGAATTTACTTTACATATCAGATGTAATTCTTGTGACATGTCACAGACTTACAAAAGGAACATCAACAATCACTCCATCTTGAGAAGTGTCAATCTCAAAGGAAAATGTGCCAGTTTTTGCCTGACAACAGCACTAGCAAACTTAAAAAAAAATTAACTCAATGTTATACTGTCAGTAATAAAAGTTCACTCTTATCTAAAAAATGAGTTATACTGTTTAAGTACTTCTTTTCATGCTGGGGTACTTCCCTATGTAGATTTGTTTAATTATCTCATTGATTACTGAGTCAAGGTGCTCTTTGATTATTGCACTGCCTCCTGCAAATAAGCCACCCCATTATTGTTAACTATTCAGTGCTTTTTCGTTTTTAAAGCACTTGATTGGGTACTATTTCATTACTTAACTGTACAGCTGACATTATACTTGATCCTCTCAGAAAACCAAGTTTTGAGACATTGCTTTAGCAAGGCCTTTTTCTACAGATAGAGAAGACAGTAGAAAGAAGTAGCCAGAATGCTTTGTACTGATTCCTGGGTGCATTCTAGTTTATTCATAACTGCATTTAGAGGTGCTTGGAGTATTTTGGTCTGACGCTGATATATTTGTAAAAAGCACCAGGCTTCATTAGTTTATCTTTGAGTATAAATGTGAAGAACCCTTAATGAGTGGGGATCACTTAAATCAGACTGATAGAACTGGGTTCTTGGGCAGATCTATTGTACTGTAACATGTACCAGAAGCGGGAGATGTCATATGCCCTTATTGTATCCTTTGTTTTCATATCAGTAAATTATAGCTGACTTTCCTATGATCATGAACTGTTCCTTTATGCCTTAAAAATTCCTAAATGTATACTATATTAATTGTACCAATCATGTGTGGAAGGCTGCTTTTTATTTTAAAAACATTTAATCCTCACGCTTATTTTAAAATCCTTTATATTTTAAAAGGGAAACTATTGCCTTTTAAAAACAATTAGGTTTTTTGTTTATTTTTATCATCAACTAGATTTTTATCCTGTAACCCTCTCCCACCCATAACACTTATTACAAAAGTGTTTTTTTTTCCTTAAGAGAGAAAAAAAAGGAAAATATTACTCTTTTTTTTGAAAAAAAAAATCTGACATTATATATACAGTGTTCCACACTCCTGGACTTGATCTCTACCAGGGAACAATGTAGGAGAAAAGAAGAGAGAAGGGTGTCTTCTCATATCTCTTCCCTGAGGCTAAGCTTGTTGTTAGCCTCAATATTCAGTTGTGTTTGTTGTATGGTGATACTTTCCTCTATTTACACTGCCATAATCACTATGCAAATTATTTTCTTAGATCTTCTAACTTCATTTTATATAATTTCATGGAAATCTTTCAATGCTTCTCCGCATTCATTATATTCCTTTCCTCTTTTCTTGCAGCATAGAATTATTCAATTAATCCATGTATCACCATCTGCTTGTCAATAAATACCTACATTGTTTCTAGGTTTTATTTTTTTTCAATCACAGCTAGTGGTGCTGTACTTACTTTGGTGTATGTGGAGCTACTTTTAAAAAGTTACTTCTTACAGGTATATATCAACTCTGAAACATCTGAATCAATGGCTCTGAATATTTTAATCTTTATTTGAACTTTATTTGAATTATTCCATATTGCTTTCAAGGATGATTGTACCAATTCCCAGTTTCACAAATAAAGAATTAGCACCCTGACCCCAATATTGACTTTTCTCATTTTTTGTCATCTTTGAGGACTGACTGGATATGGAACAAAGCTTTGGGTTTATTTTGATTTCCCTTTCTCTTATTAGTAAGGTGGAACATGCTTTCATGTGGTTTTTATTAGCTTGCAATTCTTCTGAGCACTTTTCATTTAAATGCTTTGACCACTCGCACAATAGAAAATGTTTTGTTCCTGAATGTTTGTATTCATTGTCTGTATATCTTGGGTATCAAACTCCCTTCAGAGCTATAGAGGAAACAAGATTCTCCCCCCAGTTGACCTCTTCCCTTTGTCTTAAATATGTTATTTTTTTAATGCAAAAGCTTTTCAATTTCATATAATTAAAATTATCTACTGAATCTTTTGTAATTGCCTCTATCCTTTGTTTGTTTTAAGGATTCATGCCATACCTGTAGCTATGAAAGGTTTTTGCTTCTGTTCTAATTTTTTTTTTATGTTTTGAGCTTTAATATTTAGGTCATATATTTATTTTTAATTTATTGTAGAATGTGGTATAAGGTAGTATAGTCTGAGTATAATTTCTGCTTCTTAGCATTTTTCTTCCCTAACTAATGTGTAACTAAGGCTTATCAAATACTGAGTTTTTGAATTCATTTATTTCTTATTCTTCCTTGACCAGGATAAAAATAGACTGACTGTCTAATATGATCTATTGATTTACTTTTCTATTTTTTTTAATACGTAGCAAGTGAGTTCGATGACTGCTGTTAGATATATTTGGGGTTAAAAAGGTACTATTCTTCCTTCAATATCTCTTTTTAATTATTTCTTTTGATATTCCATATTGTTTTTTTTTTCAAATGGATGGTTATTTTATCCAGCTCTGTAAAATTTCCATTCACTAGTTTGATTAGTATAGCAGTTTTATTTTTTCTTAGTTTATATTTATATTTTTTGTTTTGTTTCTTTTACAGCAATTGCTGGCATTTCTGGAATACAAAGAATAATAGTGGAAAAAGGGTGAATACTTCCATTAACCCCAAATTTATTGGTAAATAATGATGTCCAGTTTTATAGTAAAATCTCTATCATAATATATTTTTTCTTTGGATTTTTGACAGATATAATTAGTCATGTTTTGTCATATTAAAATTCCTTTATGTCTATACTTTTTATAGCACAAATTAACATGAAATTTTATCAGACATTTTCTTCAGTTGAGATAATTATAAGATTTCACATGTTTTTGTTTCTAATGTGATTCACTATATTTTTTTGTTTTTCTAATATTGAAACATCCCTGTATAGATTCAATTTGGTTGTAATGAATGATTACTTGGATAAAATGTGGTCATAATTTTGCCAATAATTTATTCAAAAATTTTAAATCTGTTTTCATCCATGAAATCCTTACATAGTTCTCTTTCTTTTCTTTATTTTTTCCTTGTTTAGATATGGCTATGTTTATCACATAAAAAATTAATGAGATACTTTTTCAATGGTTGAGAAAAATTTATGGCATGAGTATTATGTTTGATATAATTCTCCTATAAATCCATCATAGCACTGAGGGTTTTTTATTTTTTCTCCTTGGTACTAGTTACTTTCTTTATGCAAGGTTGGATTATATGAGATCTTTCTGTTTGGTTCTTAGTGGGTATTTTATGTTTTTGAAGATAATTCTCTATTTTGTTCTTATTTGAAGCTTTATATGCATATAGCTATACTTAGTAAATTCTGACCTTTATTTCTCATTTTGTTATGATCTCACAATCTTTTTTATTCTGTTGATTTTGTTTTCTGCCTTGCTTTTTAGAAAAATTAACGAAAGGTTGATTTATTTTTTGTCTTTTTAAAGTACCATCTTTCAGGTTTTTTAATCAGTTGTACAGTTTTTTTCTTTGGTCTTCAGTTTATATTTTCCCTCATTTTAAATATTTAATCTTTTTTGATTATTTTGAGTTTGTTTATGTTTGTGGTTTTTTTTCAGTTTTTTTTAAATGCATTCTCTATTCAGTAATTCTTTTTTTTATCTTTTATTTAATTAATGTTTAGATCACTTTTTTCCTCCTCTGAAGACAAACTTCACTTCATTTAAAAGTTTTTGACATGTAGTCATATAATTATTGATTATTTCTGTAGTTTGTTCTTTGTTTTATTAATTATTCTAGGTCCTTTGCTTTTACTCCCTCAATTGATTTTTTAATTTATTTTATTTTTATTTGTAATTATTTATATATATTAATTAAATGATTAGTGTTTTAACTATAAGCTACAGAATATATTTAATGTTTTTACCTTTTTTGTGTATTTGCAATATAGTTTTTTGCTGAGAAATATACACACATGCACTATATATATGTATATGTATATACATATATATGTATATCTATATATATATATATATGTTTAAGTGATTCCAATAACAATGTTTAATGTCTTTTAACTCTAATTTTTTTAAGGAAAGCTTTGAATTTTATATTTTTCATTTTGTTTATCTTTGTTTTTCCTAACTCTGAGGGAACATTTTTCTTATTCTGGTAGCATGATTTTAGATTCATCAGATACATAGTTATTTTGTTACTTATTTCTCATAAGTTTCAATCATACTCCCAGAACCATTCTTTCTCTCTTTAAGCTCACATCAGATTCCCTTATCTTCTCAGTCTTAGGTCCTATTTAACTAAAGTTATGATCATCTATTTTGACACCCTGAACTCTCTCTCCTCCTTGAAACATTCCAGTAGCCTTACTTACAATCTGTTTTCTATTATTTGAAGAAAAACAAATACAACCCTCGGCTATCTAGCTAAAATTAACTCTCAGCCTGTGTTTTTGAATCTTTCATATCTAGTCTCTTCAGGAACTTTGATCAATCTCTGTCACTTAGATTATCAATATTTTCTTTTCCATCATGTCCTTCCCCTTCAGATCATAAACATATTGACCCTTTTGCAGTATTATTAAAGAAAGTAATCATATCAAATGAATAAATTAAGGAAAAGTTCTCTGATATTGCTATATTCTCAAGCCATTCATTTTAACCATAGTATAGAATTAACAATATTGAAGATCAAATATCTACTCTGATACCTACTAGCTACTACAAATCATTTCATGTCTCTGGGTCTCAATTTCCCTACCAACAAAATGATGGGTTGTACTCAATGACTTTAGAGGTCTCTTCTGTTTCTAAACCGACAGTCTTGCCTTTCTTTTCCATAAAGCTAGTAAGAGCTTAGTCTCACTACATTGATTCTTCAAAATCTTGGAATCTTCTTTCTAACACTCTACTAAAACTTTTCACTAAAAGGTTATTAATGAACTCATTATTACTGAATCCAATGTCCTTTTTCTGTCCTTTTCTGAGGCATTTGATAGCGGTGACACACACTCTCTCTCTCTCTCTCTCTCTCTCTCTCTCTCTCTCTCTCTCTCTCTCTCTCTCACCTTTTCCCCTCCCACTCTCTTCTTCTTTTCTCCCTTTTCTAGAGGAGTATGCTTTTATTATACACTAACCATGTACAAAATAGATTCACCAACTTTAGGAAAAAAATGTATGATGAGATAGGGGGAATGGGCTGAAAGGAAAGAGTGGCCAATGAAAAGTTTGTCAAAAAGAAAGAAAAAGAGGATCATTACAGCAATGTTTTTACATACATGAAAACAGAAGGAAATCATCTTCTCCATTCTGCTTCCACCAGATCTTCTTCACACCCAGACAAAAAAATCATAAGTAAGGAAAGAAGGCATCTTTAAAAGTCATATGCTGAATTCATTATATACTTAAGAGGAAAAACAAGTTTTATTTAAAACATTTCTAGTTTCATTCATAACTTTTTTCTGTTCTCCTTTGTATATGGAGATACCCACTTTGTTTGGTGTTTTGAGTTGAAAAAAATTTCATGAACTTTTTAAAACAGAAAATGTATTTAATTTAGTATTTCAAACTGGGACTTCATCTGCACAGATAATCTTCCTATTGTTGTGGAGAAATGAGTCCCTAATGCCATAGTAGATGGTGTATAGAGGAACTGTTGTGGCAGAAAGGTATCATCATCTTATGGCCAAGATTCTGATGACAAATTTTCCCAAAATTAGATTTTTATATAATAATCTCATAATCTCTCTAGGCCTATGCTTGATAGCCCTTCCAAGGGCCCTTTCACACTCACAATATGACTGGTTGGAGTAGAATTTTGGGGAAGGCAGAGAATCTTAATTATGAATAGTTTTCTTTTTCAATATTTAAGCTGAAATTTGGACTCCCCATTAAAAGGCATATCCATTCCTTTATTAAATTACATATTATCAGAAACAGCATCATATCGTAGGTTCAAATCCCTACTTTTCCACTTATTCTATGTGTGTACGACATTGATACATTGCTTAATCTCTCTGGACCTCAAGTTTCCCTTTTAATAAAATTGACTAGATGAACTCTAAGGTCCCTTCCAGCTTTAGATCTCTGTGCTTCATAGATTCCTTCATTCCTTGACTAGACCATATAACGTTCATTGACTTTACCCTTTTGCCTCTTATTATTTTGTCCTGAGATAGTCTGATAAGTGCCTATAACCATATTTGGACTTAGTATTATGCTGCCATCCTCAAATGATTGATATCAGTTGAATTATGGCTGCTTTTAAAGATGGCCTTGCAATAGCTGACATTTTTACTGATTGATAGTACAAGGAATGTTGAAGGCTTTTCATACTGTCACAGATGACCTGGACACTTTTTTTGTCAGTGCTTTACAGCTTTACACACTTGCCTTCAAAACCATTCAGAAAGAACATCAAATGTTTTCAAGTATGTGTCATCTCTCCCAGTGTTCATTTTATTTTTTGTTTTATCCTGAAGATTTGTTTGCTCACTATAAACAAATTAACCAGGCTGATTTTCTGCCCATCTCTTACCATATTAGTGATCACTTATTTTTCTGTCCTAGAATAGAGAACATTGACTCCATTTCAACATCTTTGCATTATCAAAAACATCTATTTAATCTAGTTCAGTAAATGCTCATTACATACTTACTGTGTGCCAGATACAGTACTTAGTACTGTGGCTACAAAGAAAATAATAAAACAGTCCTAATCCTTAAAAAGCCTATAGTCTAATAACATGAGAAGTATGATAGGTACACAAATAAGATGATATTAGGTAGGTTATTGGGAGAATCTAGGGGGAACTAGGCAAAGTACTATAAGAAAATTGAAAAAGGAAAGATTAGTGGAGAATGTTAGGAAACATCTCTTCATGGAGAACATGGCACCAGAATTCAACATAGAAAGATAAAGAGAATGTAAGTAGATACATAGAGATAGGAGAGAAATGGACATGTAGGTTGAGGACCTTAAATGACAACTCATTAATTTAAATAGGGAGCCTTTGAAGACTCTTGAGCAGAGAAATAATTTAATTTTAGGGCATTGGAGGGAGTTTACTCCGTTGAAAATATGGCATTTAGAATTAACTAGAGAAGAGGCAGGAAGACCTATAAGAAGAAACTGCAAGGATTAGAAGAATAGAAAATTTTAATTAAAAAAAAAACAATTTTAAGTGCCTATGATATGCAGAATACTGTGTTAGGTCCCAGGAGAGGAAATGAAAAGTTTCTGTCTTTATGGAGTCTATCATCTAGAAGGGGGGAAAGACCAATAGAGGTAACTATAATAAATAACATTATTTGCAAGAAATTATACATTTATGTTATTGACTGGATCCTAACTACAGCAAAACATCTTTTTTATTCTTCCCTTATTGATCCATTTTCTACAGAAGCTTTCAGTGCTTGCCTCTTACTCTACTGTGAAAATTGAGAGCATGTTCAACAGAAGTTCCTACTTCTAACTTCCCTTAATTCACTCAAAATCCATTGACATCATCCTCAACTGTCTCCTCTTTTTTCTAGCCTCTGATGATGAACTAATCCTTTTCCAGTCCTCTACCAGTATCAATGATTCCACTCCTTTTCATCTTATGTAGATTTTCCTCTTCAATCATTTTGACAAACATTTATTACATCAGTAAACATTTTGTGATTATTATGTGCCGGGCACTGTGTTAAGCATTGTCAATATTATTACAGGTAAAGAGAAAAATAGTTTCCACCCTTAGGGAGCTTACATTCTTTTTTTTTCTTTTTGCCAAAAGCATTTTTATTTTTATTTTTTATAATAAAAATAATTTTTTACTTTTGAAAACACATGTAAAGTTTCTTTTTTAAATTAAAGCTTTTTATTTGTATTACATATGTATGGGTAGTTCCTCAGCATTGATCTTTATGAAGCTTTCTGTTACAAATTTTACCCCCAGCCCCCTCCCCTCCCCTAGATGGCAGGAAGCCCACTACACGTTAATAATGTTAAAATACTTGACAAATTGTGCAAGAAAAATCCCACCTACAAGAAAAAAAAGAAAATCAGAGGAAGGAAACACAATGCAAGCAAACATCAATAGAGAGCATGAAAATGTTATGTTGTGGTCCACATTTCATATCCCTCTCTCTGGGTGTATATGGCTTTCTTCACTAAACAATTGGAACTGGTTTGAGACAATTCTTTGTTGCAGAGAGCCATGTCCATCAGAATTGATCATCATGTATTATTGCTGTTGCTGTGTATAATGTTCTCCTGGTTCTGCTCGTTTCACTCAGCATCAATTCATGCAAGTCTCCCCAGGCCTCTCTGAAGTCGTCTTCCTGGTTGTTTCTGTTAGAATAATAATATTCCGTAACATTCATATACCATAATTTATTCAGCCACTCTCCAATTGATGGGCATCCATTCGGTTTCCACTTTCTAGCCACTACAAAAAGGGCTGCCACAAACATTCTTGCACATGTGGGGCCCTTTCCCTCCTCTAAGATCTCTTTGGGATATAGGCCCAATAGAAACACTGCTGGGTCAAAGGGTATGCACAGTTTGATAACTTTTTGAGCATAGTTCCAAATTGCTCTCCAGAATGGTTGGATCCATTCACAGTTCCACCAATAATTTATTAGTGAGGGAGCTTACATTCTAAGGAAAATAAAGACAATAGATAAAAGAGAACTGAAAAACAGGGAAAGAACAAGGGAGGGCCATAAGAGAGGTACCCAAGGCAAAATAATAATAATAATAATTTGAGAGTCAGAAGAAAAGCCCAGAAAGCAATGAAGACATGGCTGTTTAGGGAATTTTCCTTAAAATGGAAATTCAGGAATGAAATGGCCAATCAAAGGAAAGGAGTCAGAAGGCAGAGAATGAAATTCCAGAGTGAAAAGTCCAGGGGTAAAATGAACTTCAAGAGTGAGGAGGTTTCTGTGGAATGATAGCAAAAGATTGGAGAAGCAGAAGTGGAACCTCTTTTTCTTATCTTTTCCCCTTTTATTAGTTTTTTACTCGCAGCTTTCATACATACCCATCCCCTATCTTTAAAACTATTAATAATTTAATTATATCCCACCATCCTCTTAAGCTATTAAACTATACCTCTCCCCTCCTCAAGCAAAATCTTACAAAAAAAACTGTTTATAATTGCCTCCACTTCCTTTCTTCTTACTCATTAATCTTTCAAAATCTACCTTTCAGTCTCAACACTTTATTGAAATTGTTTTCATCAAGTTACCAATGATCGCTTAATTTAAAATATGATATCTTTTCTCAGTTCTCATTCTTTACCAACTCTCTGCTGCATCAGACACAGCTGACCATCCTTTCCTTTTGGTTACCTGACTGCTCTTTTTTAAAATCAATTTTATTTTCCGCTACAAAATAAATTCACTTCCTACCATCTTTCCCTTTCTCCAGTGAAAAAATGACATTTTCAACATGTAAGGTAAAGCAAAACAAATCCCCACATTAACCTTGTATATATTTTAATTCAATCTGCGCTGAGTTGACTGTTTCTCCATTTGAAGTTGGATAGACTATTTCAGCTTCTGAAATGATGGCTAGTCATTATGTTGACCAAAGTTTCTAAGATTATCAATTATTTATTTTGACAATATTGTTTCATATAAATTATTCTCCTGGCTCTGCTCACTTCACTTTTTATTAGTTTATATAAGTATCTCCAGCTATCTTTGAAATCATCCTATCCACAATTTCTCATGGCACAATAGTATTCTATTATATTCACATACTACAATTGTTCAACTATTTCCCAATTAGTAAATAATCTGTTTCTACTTCTTTGCCAATACAAAGAGAGCTACTGTAATTTTTGTATATATGGATAATCTTTTTTTCTTTTAACTTCTTTGGTACATAGACCTATTAATGATATTGATGGGCCATTTAATAGATTATTTGGCATGGTTCCAAATTGCTTTCAGAATGGCTGGACTAATTTACAACTCCACCATCAATACCTTTAAGTATATGGTTTTTCCCCAGCTCCTCTCAAGCATTTGTCATTTTCCTTTTTTTTTTTTTTTGTCAACTAATCTATCCTGTTGGGTGAGATTGTGAGAAGCTACTTCAAATTTATTTTAATTTACATTTCTATAATTATTAGTGGTTTATAGCATGTTTTCATTTGGTTATTTGTAGATTTGGTTTCCTCTTCTGAAAACTGATAATTTCTATTATTTGATTATTTATCAATTGCTCTTATTCTTCTAAATTTGAATCCATTCCCTATATATCTTAGAAACTGCATCTTCATCAGAGAACCTTCCATAAGAACCTACTCCCCTTGTCCCTCCCCCCAATATCTTGGTTCTCCTTTTATTTTAGTTACATTTATTTTGTTTATACAAAAAAAAAAACTCTTAAGAATTTTATGTAATCTAAACTATCACTCCCTCTATCTCTTGTTTGATAATAAACATATATGAGAAGTATTTTCTTCCATGCTCCTCTAATTTGTTTTGTCACCCTTTGCTGCTAAATCATGTACTCATTTGAAGTTGGTCTTATTATATTATATGAGTGTTTCTGTCTGACTATTTTTCAGTTTTCTCTTTTTATTGTCTCAGCTAGCATTTCCAGTACAATAGTGAATAATAGCAGTGATGATGGACATCTTTGTCTCACTCCTGTTCTTACTGGAAAGACTTCTAGTTAATCACTATGACAGATAATTCTTGCTCTTGGCTTTAAATAGATACTTCTTACTATCTTAAGAAAAACTCATTTTTTATGCTTTTAATAATATTTGTGTTTTGTCAAGTTTTTTTCTACATCTCGATATAATCACATGATTCATTGCTTTTGTAATCGATGTGGTTAATTATGCTTATTGTTTTCCTAATACTGAACCAGTCCTATATTCGTAGTATAAATATAGCCTCATCCCAGCATAAAACCTTTTGTGATATATTGTACTGATCTTTTACTTTCTATTTTTCTTTTTTTTTGGCAAGTAGCCTATTTTTCCCTAAAGGCTGGGACCTTTAGATTTACCAATTTGGGCTAATGAGCTTCTCCATATAATGTATCTAATGTTCCACTAATCAATTTCTCTATTTCTTACCCAGTATCAAATTTTGATGATTACAGCTTTGTTTGAGATCTGGGACTGCTCAATTCCCTTCTTTCCCATTTTTCCATTAATTCCCTTGATATTCTTGCCTTTTCATTCCTTCAGATCAGTTCTGGTAGTTTCTATAAGTCTGTAAAATAATCCTTTGGTAGTTTGCTTGGCATGGCATTAATTAAGGAAATTAATTCAAGTAATTTGCCATTTTTATTATATTGGCTCAGCAAATTCATGAGCAATTGTTTTCCCGGTGTTTTGCAACACTCTTTTTGCTCCCTTCCTACTACATGGCTGTTCTTAGTTTCATTTTGCTAGCTTATGATCTATATCATTTTCTCAAAATTAGTGTTGTTCCCCAAGGCTTTGTCTTGAGTCTTTGCTTTTCTCTCTTTAGACTCTTTCTTGGCTCATGGATTTAATTATCATCTCTTTGCTGATGACAATTTTTTATATCTATTCTAATTTTCTTTCAAGTACCTCTTCCAAATCACCAATTGCCTGTTAGATTTTTAAAACTAGAAGTCACAAAGACATCTTAAACGCAATACACCCAGAACAGAATTCATTATTTTCCCCCACCAGATCCATTCCTCTTGCAAATTTATTTATTTCTGTCAAAACACATCCATTCTAAAATGACAAATGTTGAAGGGGATTTGGAAAAAATGAGACATTAATGCACTGCTGGTGGAGTTGATAACTAATCTAACTATTCCCTAGAGCAATTTGGAATTGTGTCTAAAGGGTTAAAAAATATGCATAGCCTTTCTCCTAGCAATGCCATTACAAGGTCTGTATCCCTAAAGAGATTAAAAACAAAAGAGAAAAGAATCTATATGTACAAATATATTTAGCAGCTCTTTTCTGAAGGCAAAGAATTGGAAATTGGGGGGATGCCCATCAAATGGGGAATGGCTGAATTGTAGCATGTGATTATGTGTTATATCTAAATATAAATTGAAATGTACTTTTACAAAAATTCTTGAAGCTCATTTAATGACGTGGAGTAAACTTTTTAATTGTAAAGGGAGAGGAAAAACAGTAGTTGTGATATAATGAGGACAATATTAATGATTGTTGTTGTTCTTTATTCTCAAAGACATCCTGTGAGGTGATGCCATGACATGAAGTGATTTGAATTTCAGTGAGGAAGAGCTGTGCAAAGTCACCATTCTCACTTTCTCTTCCAGAGCCATCTGGGTCCAGTAGCCAGATACAGATCTAGATGTTAAAAATGGCCCTGAATGCAGTGCAGTGGGAGACTTGGGCCTTTTTAAGCTAAGTTCTTTAATAGATCTCAGTTTGACTGAAGCAATGCCCAATAAGTGACCAAGACTAGGTAAGAAATAAGACCCCAAATGGTCTATTTTATTTTTTAAAAAGTCATTCTGGGAGGGGAAGACTTTCAGGGTTTTTGATCAATACAGAAACAACGGCAATTTTAATCACTCTCAAGCAATCAAACAATGAGCCTGGGACTTTTTGCTGTCTGATCAATGGGAGCCAGAGTAATTTGGGTTTAAAGTAATAATGATAATATCATGTAAACACACCCATTTAAACTTTTTAAAACCTCATTTATCAAAATAACCCAGGGAATTGAGTAGTTCAGGTATTGGCCTAATATTATTATCACCATTTTACAGATGAGGAAACTATAATTCTGAAAGGATATTATGTCTTACTTTGTTAAGTTTCAGAGTTGGGAAGGGAACTTAAGTTTGGACAGACTTCTTAAACTTTTTCCATTCATGATCCTTTTTCACCTGGGAAATTTTTGTGGGACAGTGGATATATAGGTATATAAAATAGGTATATAAACCAAACATTTACAGATAATAAATAATTATTTTGTGACCTCCCCTCCCAAATTCAATTATGAGGATCCATATGGGGGAACAAACCATATTTGTTTGCCCTTCCTACTTACCTCACTCATATTTTGCTGATAAATCCTGTTTTTCATGAGAGCTCTGGGCCTTGCTAAAAGAAAGAAACAGTATCCATAGGGTAAATTATCATATCTGTAGGAGTCAAAATAAGGAAACTCAAGTTTCTGCACATTTAGCACGTACATTGGAACATAAAAAGCTTGAAGTATCAATAATAAATATCTGTCCTTTATGCTCATAAAATATATTCTAAGTCAGCAGCAGAGAAAAAGATTTAAAGATGTTTTTATGTATGGTCATTTCTCTGATACAGGAGATTTTGAGAAACCAAATGAATGCTTAAGGGGGTGGGGTGGGGAGAGGAGTCTCCTCCCTCTGGAGGAGGATTCTTAAAATAATTGAAGCAATTCTCAGTAATCTGTGCTCCAGTTCAGGGCTTATTAAGCTTTTTCCCCTCTTGACCCCAAGTACATAAGGTATAAAAAATAATCATACAAATCAAACATTTATTAATATTTCATCATAATTTCATGACCCCCACATTCAGCTATAGGATCCATATGGGCTCACAATCCACAGTTTAAGAAGCATTGCTATATATTAAGAAGCATTAAGAAGCATGTTAGAAGGCTTCAGCTGCCCAGTGATGAGATAGACACTAGTTAGTTATAGTTCTGAAGTGGAAATATCTTATAATGTAACAGAGTATTATGGTGTCCTTTTCCTCCACATGTTTTGGAAGTTCCCAGGAAAATGCAAAGGCTACAGAATGAGAATTATGCAAGCCTTTGGTATTTCTTCTAAGCTTAGAGCTGCTTCCTATTGGTCCATTTCAACTTTGTTATTCCCAAAAGTAAGCAACACTTCCAGTGAGTTATATTATTTCAGGATCCTACATCCAGGAGCTTACATTGACTTTTTTGAGATTTTAATGGAAAAAGGAATGATTTATTCGTGGCTCAACTCTGAGCAGTTCAGAACTGTTAGATAGATTGTTGGCTATTTCCTTTATCCAGATATAATCTTTTATCATTACATCTTTTCTTTTGCTTTACTCCTTTTAAATCTATTCTTTATTCTCAGCTTCACTTCCAGTCCCCTTCACTCAGACTATCATCAAGACTGGCCACATTATTTTTTATTAAAGCTTTTTATTTTTAAAAACATATGTGCAGACAATTCTTCAACATTAGCCCTTGCAAAACCGTGTGTTCCAATTTTCCCGCCTTCCTCCAATGCCCTCCCCTAGATGGCAAGTAGTCCAATATATGTTAAACATGGTAGAAATATATGTTAAATCCAATATATGCGTACATATTTATATAATGATTGTACTGCCCAAGAAAAATCAAATCAAACTAGTAAAAAAAAAAAAGAGAAGCAAAATAAAATTCAAGCAAACAACAACAAAAAGAGCGAAAATGCTATGTTGTGGTTCACACTCAGATCCCACAGGCCTTTCTCTGGGTGTATATGGCTTTCTTCATCACTGAACAATTGGAACTGTTTTGAATCATCTCATTGTTGATGAGAACCATGTTCATCAGAATTGATCATCATATAATCTTCTTGTTGCTGTGTATAATGATCTCCTGGTTCTGCTCATTTCATTCAGCGTCAGTTCATAAAAGTCTCTCCAGGCCTCTTTCAAATCATCCTGCTGATCGTTTCTTATAGAACAATAATATTCCATAACATTCATATACTATAATTTATTCAGCCATTCTCCATTTGATGGGCATCCATTCAGTTTCCAGTTTCTAGCCACTACAAAAAGAGCTGCCACAAACATTCTTGCACATGTGGGGCCCTTTCCTTCTTTTAAGATCTCTTTGGGATATAAGCCCAATAGAAACATGAGAATGAAAGGCAATAACCAACCAACTCAGGCCATCACCCCTGTTCTGGCTTCACTTCTCCCTTAACATTATTGATCCTGTACTAAATCAACTAAATTCTACAACTTACTCTTAAATCCTTATTTCTTTCTCCTGTTGCTACTTATGCCTTGCCCAAACCCAACCCTCTGTCATTCTTACCACATGCTTGCTCTGCACTATTCCCATGTCCCTGAACAGATCTAAAAGAAAACCAAGCTAGCTTGGTCCACTAGAACTTTGTTACCTAATCTTAATTAGACTTTCACTGAAGCAGGGATTCTTCACAGAAGCAATTTCATGCCTTTATTGTCAACTTCTCACAAGACTAGACTGGTTCCTGAGAAGCCCAAGTCATTAAAATACCTGGAAATTTTATTTATTCCAAATCTAAGAAGAGAGGGCTCATTTCAGGATCATGTCTGGAGGATTGAGTTTCAGATACTGTAAGAAAGAGCAAAATCTCTTTGGAAGGGGACAAAAAGGAGTAGTAAAGTATAAATATAGAGCCAATGGTATAGGAGGTAGATGCTGCTTTTATCTACATTTCACAGCTGAGAAAACTGAGGCAGACAGAAGTTAAATGACTTGCTCAGTTTATACAACTAGTGAATATCTGAAGCCACATTTGAACTGGGGTCTTTCTAACCACAGGATTGATAAGACAGCTACTGTACCTTCCTGCATCAATTCTTCCTGTTAACATCTCCTTTCACTATTACATCAGCTGTCAAATTCAGACTCTTATTTTTGTCATTTAACATCCTTAACAACATAGTTCTAATTCAAATTTTATTATACATTAGCTCCCTTTATGAATACAATGCATCATTTCTTGGCTCTGCCCCTCATCTTTGCCTATTAGATTTCTTAGTTTCAGAACTCAAGTTGAAGATTAGCTTATATACCAAGTATTCCCTGATGTCCTCAGTTGTTAACAGCTTTCCCCAATTATCTTCATTTTGTGTACATATATATGTTTATGTAATTTGGATCTCAATAAAAAGCATTCAGGTTATCAGAGAGAATGTTAAGCATGACCGGATATATATTTGTGTAAGGGATGGTGATCGTTCTAGCGGATAGATCTTGAGGGAAATACAGATAGACAGAGGACATTTTATGAGGAAGAGAAAGACTTCAGAAACTACAGACCGATAAGGAAAACTTTTTTTTTGTTAGTCTCCTCGTTCAGGTTTAATTAAGAAATATATATCAAGACGTAAAGTGATGAAGAAAATGTTATTAATGCATATTAAACTTTAAAGTGTATGTGTTTTCTCCATCATGTCTCACTACCAACTAAGAACTCGTTCACATAAGTATTTACATAGAAAGAATTGTAAATTTAGGGGAAAAAACAAAGAGTTTGTTTTTGAACATATGGAGTTTGAGATCCTGTGGATTATTGAAGATGAAGATGTGGAACTCAGAAGAGAGGTAAGAAAAGGAAATATAGAATTGGTATTTAAAACTGTTAGACTGAATGTGGAAGAGAGTATGATGGAAATACTATAATATGGATATTATAAAATTTCACACTTTTACAAAGAATTCAGTGAATAGGTTGGAAAACTCTTAAGTGGTCAATATTCCCTTTTCTTCCTGTGAGAGCAGAGGAAATTAGGGGATAAGGGTTAACTCTTTTCCTTGTTAAAATAATGTTTCAAATGTATAAATGTATATCATTATAAAGGAAATCAAGTATACAGAAATACAAATGTAAAAATGTATTTTAAAACATGTTCACAGATCCCACAGTAAAAAACTGCTATGAAAGCAGATGAAGCTGTCACTGTGGAGTGTTTAGAGCTTGGTCAGACATCAAACACAACCAAGGTCATCTGTTGCAATGTATTCCATTACTAGTCATCCTGACTTTTGTTTTGTCATTGGACTTCAATGACTGAAAAAGAGAGGCAGATAATTTTGTACAACTTTATCTCAAGTCCAACTCATGCAGGAATTAAGAAAACAAAGACAAACACCATCACACTCATCCCCTTTCTAAGTCCATTCCCTCCTGAGTTTTAAAGAGTAAGATAAAGGTGTCCAAAAGAAATGAGCTGCCTAAACAGATTGAATTTGCAAATGCATGAAGGTCTGTTGTAGTAGGGAAAAAATTAGACTAGAAATCAAGAAAGCTTTCCATTTTCTAAGTTCTTCAAATATTTCCCCTGACCATGTTTTAGCTCTTGGCTCTTTAATAAGAAAATTGAACAAGTTCACCTTGAGCAAACACGATGTTATTGTAACAGGGATAGAAGGCATAGGCAGACTTGAACTCTCCTGACTAATTCTACTCCTTGTGTTCCTTTAGTTAAACAGGTGATTGAATCCTGAGATAAGTATTTCCAAACTTGGAAATGACTTCATGAAATTGGATGTTCCTGTATCCCTGCAATGTGTTAGCCAGAAGATATGAGAAAGTTGTTATACAGCTAAATCAAAAATAAATATGTTACAAGTTTTGATGTTTCAAATATTAACCTTCTGAAATAGTATAATAGAAGTTATATGTTACTGTTTCATATTTTAAGTCTTTAGGAATCGTTTGTTTTAAGAATTTCTTTTACACAGAAAATAAATAGTTGCTTTTACAATGATGAAAAATCTTTTTATTCTTTTTTTTGGATCACCTCTATATGAAACAAACCTGAGTTTTATTTTAGTTTTCCCTGAGAATCCAGGGTGATAAAATGAAAATTGATAGAAAACAAAAAAGAATCTTATCTCTTTCTTCAGAAGCAAGGCTCAGTCAAAATTGATTAAGTGTGTGAAGGCATCCCTTGCTGCAATTTGAAAGCTTGTAGGCTATCTATTAAAACCAAAGAGGTGATGTAATCAGCCAAAGTAGAAATCATGGACTACAGTCTAGAATGCAAAGAATCCAAACAAAAATCTCAATGAACTAAAAATGCAGAAGGCTAATATTTTCTAACCCCTACGTGAATGTTCACTCAGCACTTTTTCCTTCATCATGATCCCAACCAAAAGACTACATAAGCCAACCTTAGAATAGAATTCAACCACAGAAATTTCAAAGGACAGGAATTTGCTCAGGCTGTCACAGTTACATGCTAGAGTTCTTGCAGGAAGAATGGAATTAGGCAGGACAACTGTATGGAGGTGGGTTGGTGCTATATGGAACTCCATTAAGTTTGAGAGAAAGTACTCAGCATCCAGCTGGGGCTGGTTCTGTAGCCCCAATCACTTGAGGGCAACAGCAACCACAAAATAATGAGATCACAGTGAGCTTTCATTCATGAGGAGAAAAGAGTAAAAATAGAAATCAAATAGAAACGATAGTGCAGAAAAAGGTCTATACCTCATGACATAGGTGAATCAATCCAGGTGTTTTTGTTTTTGTTTTGGGAGGGGGGTACATTGCAACATGGGAGGAAACATAAAAAGAAGAGGAAGAAGAATATAGAGGGGAATGTGGAATGTTTCCTAATCCAATGAAAGGCAAACAGTAAAAGGAAAGTAACTCCTGTAGAAAGAGTCCATAGGAGAATGGACAAGTATAAAAGGGAGAGCTATTGAGAAAAAGGAAAATCCTGTTTAATGGTGGGAAGATGAACTCAAATGGAAGAGGAGATAATTGGGGGATATTACAGTAAATTATGTGTAGGAATGTAGTACATAGAAAAACTTCAGCAAAAAAAAGGAATTGAAATTCCTAGGGGCAACAGACACCTGTAAGATTAGGAGGACATGGATACAGGGAAGAAATTTTTCAAGCAAATTGGAGGAGTGGGGTGGGAATGACCAAAGGGAGAGAAGAGGTCAATAATAAAGCATATACCTTTGGACATAAAAATCTCATGGGAGATAGAAGGAAAGGATATAATCTCTCACCTATAAGAATTGAGTGTTCTTCAAAACAATAATAGAAACTGTTTAAAAGAAATCTCTAGACAGGTTTCTCAAAAGTTTTAATTCCATGAGAAATAGAGAGAATGAAGAAGTGGTAAGTAAATATCAGAGCCATGAATGAAAGAGGGAAAAATTAATGAAAAGAATAAGGAGAAAATTCTTTCTAGATAAAGGTGCAGAAAATAAAATTTTAAAAATTTGTTAACCAGGGGCAGCTAGGTGGCAAACTGGATAGAGCACCAGCCCTGAAGTCAGGAAGACATAAGTTCAAATCTGACCTCAGACATTTAATATTTCCTAGCTGTGTGACTTTAGGCAAGTCACTTTAAAAAAAATAAAGCTTTTTATTTGTAAAACATCTGTATGGGTAATTTTTCAACATTGACCATTACAAAGCTTTCCGTTACAAATTTCCCCCCCTAGTCCCCACCCCTCCCCTAGATGGCAGGAAATCCACTACATGTTAATTATGTTAAAATACTTGACAAATCGAATATATGTATACATATTTCCACATTTATCATTGTTGTGCAAGAAAAATCGTATCTACAAGAAAAAAAATCAGAGAAAGGAAACACAATGCAAGCAAACCTCAATAGAGAACATGAAAATGTTATGTTGTGGTCCACATTTCATATATCTCTCTCTGGGTGTATACGGCTTTCTTCACTGAAAAATTAGAACTGGTTTGAAACATTTCATTGTTGAAGAGAGTCATGTCCATCAGAATTGATCATCATATAGTCTTCTTGTTGCTGTGTATAATGATCTCCTGGTTCTGCTCACTTCATTCAGCATCAGTAGATGCAAGTCTCTCCAGGCCTCTCTGAAATCATCCTGCTGGTCGTTTCTCACAGAACAATAATATTCCATAACATTCATATGCCATAATTTGTTCAGCCATTCTCCAATTGAAGGGCATCTATTCAGTTTCCAGTTTCTAGCCACTACAAAAAGGGCTGCCACAAACATTCTTGCACATGTGGGGCCCTTTCCTTCCTTTAAGAGCTCTTTGGCATATAGGCCCAATAGAAACACTGCTGGGTCAAAGGGTATGCACAGTTTGATCACTTTTTGAGCATAGTTCCAAATTGCTTTCCAGAATGGTTGGATCCATTCACAGTTCCACCAGCAATGTATCAGTGTCCCAGTTTTCCCACATCCCCGCCAATCATTTCCTGTCATCTTAGCCAATCTGACAGTGGTATCTCAGAGTTGTCTTAATTTGTATTTCTCTGATAAACAGTGATTTGGAGCACCTTTTCATATGACTAGAAATAGTTTTAATTTAATCATCTGAAAATCATCTGTTTGTATCTTTTGACCATTTTTTGATTGGAGAATGGATTGAATTCTTATAAATATGAGACAATTCTCTATATATTTTAGAAATGAGGCCTTTATCAGAACCCTTAAATGTAAAGATGATTTTCCAATTTATTGCTTCCCTCCTAATTTTGTCTGCATTAGTTTTGTTTGTACAAAAACTTTTTAACTTAATATAGTCAAAATTATCTATCTGGTGTTGAATTAAGAGTTCCAGTTCTTCTTTGGACATAGATTTATTCCATCTCCACAAGTCTGAGAGTAAACTATACTATGTTCCTCTAATTTGCTTATAATATCACTCTTTATATCCAAATCATGAATTGGGCAAGTCACTTAACCCCAATTGCCTCAGCAAAAAAAAAAAAATGTTAACCAAAACAAATTAAAGGGGAACAATTAAAAGGCCACATAAAATTAGAAATTAAAAAGAACTAATAAACAAAACTGCCAAACTAGCAAAAGGAAGGGTGGGAGGATAGATAGAGTGGCAGAATAAGCTAAAATAATTGAAGAGGCATAGTACTATGTTTATAGAAGGGGTAAATATTAGGGACAGAGAAAAAAAAATGAACTAATACTCATAACTTTAAATATGAAAAATAAAACAAAAAAGAATGAAAGAATGGATAAAAAACAAAATCTTAAAAGCTATTGTTTATTCCCCCAAAACAAATTAAAAACAAAAAAATTACATAGAATAAAAATGAGGCACTAGAAACAATTTACTATGCCTGAAGTGAATTTTTAAAATAGCAAAAATTAATATAATTAGGACTAACAAGGAAATTACATCATAAAAAATGAGCCATTGAAAACAAATGAACATTAATATTAAACTTATGTTCTCTAAATGTATAACATTTAAATATATAAGGGGAACATTAACTGAGCTATAAGAATACGTTTATAGTAGCACAATAGTCACAGGAAATTTCAGTTTTCTGTAAGCCTAATAGAAAGAAACAAAAAGGAAAAACAGAGGAGTGAGCAAGATAATAAAGAAATTAGAGTTAAAAAATTGATCCAACAAAATCTCATGGCATCTTCAAAAATGGCCTTCAAAGTATATGCATTCACAACCCTACCAGAAATTTACAAAAACTGGCCATGTATCAATGTTGAGGTGTGAGAAATGAAGAGTGAAAGATCCCCAAGCCAGTGTCACAGGTTTTTGTGAAATAATTTGGCAGTCTTGAATGCAGGAGAAGTTTGTTGCAAAAAAAATGGGTTTATTACATTTGAGAAGCAACTTCTCTGTGGGCTTTCCTGATTAGGAATTAGCAATGGTTTGGAGTTCAGCCTTTGATTATATTGGGTTTTTATGGCCCAGGGCTAGGGAACAATCTTCAGATGAATTTGAGGGACTAATTTTCAATTCAATAAAGGGTATTGATTATGCCCCAAGCCAAGATCACCAATTGAATTTTAGGTGGAGATTGCTATGGGAATTTCTCCTAGAAACAGGAGTGTGAGGCTCCTCCCAAAGATCGGGAGGGGTTGAGATTTTAGGGTTTTTCTAACCCAAGTTCACCCCTCCCCAATAAAGCTCAGGGGTACACAGTTTAATCATCATGACACAGAGACATTTTAAAAAAATGTAAAAAGTCATAAATACTAAATATGTCCCTTACAGACTATAATACAATAAGAATAAAAATTAATTCAGGGATTGCAAGCAAAAGACAGATTCAAATGGATCTTTAATGGTGAAATGCCAAATAGTAAGTCAAAGAATACATAATCAGGAAAAAATAAAATGATAAATAAAACTAAAAGGTAGTTCTCTGAAAGGACCAACAAAATTGATATGCTCTCAGCTAATTTAATAAAAAAGGGAGAAACTCAAATAAATAAAATAGCAAATGAGCAAAGTGAAATTACAACAAAACCAAAAGAAATAAAAAGAATAACCACAACCCATTATGCATAATTTCAAGCTAACAAAATTGAGAATAGAAAAGAAGTAGAGGAATACCAGAAGAACAGATAGATATCTTAAATAATCCAATCTCAGAAAAAGTAATAAATCTAACTTTAAAAGAACTACCAAATGGGTATAGATGACTCTTAATTTTGAAGCATTCACAGCAAAATTCTATCAAAGTTTTAAAGAACAATTAGTACCCACACTTCACAAATTATTTGCAAAAATTTAAAAACACCATTCCAGAATCCTTTTAGAATAGTTCTAATACTTATCCCCCAAAAAGGATAAAACACTGAAAGAAACGTATATCAATGATACCAATTCAAAAATTTTATTTTATTTTTAAGTTTAGAATAAACTTGATGAAGAATGCATGTGACAGGAACAAGGCAACTATACTATTTACCCCTCAACAATGAATTAAACACATACTTGAGGTAAATACATTAGTATGATGATTTCTGCTATTTACAACTCTTTCAACAGGAACTGTGGTATTGATAAACAGCACAACTATGCTATTTACAATTCTGTACCTTGGTATTGATAATTAAGGTGGGTACTGAAATGTTAAAGTATGGTTTATGCATTAACCTATGATTGTATATTTCTTTTTTTAAATTTTTTAAAGCTTTTTTTATTTTCAAAACATATGCACAGATAATTTGGCAACATTGACCCTTCCATAGCCTTGTGTTTCAGATTTTCTCCTCCTTTCCCCCATCCCCTCCCCTAGATGGCAAGCAATCCAATATATGCTAAACATGTTAAAATATATGTTAAATCCAATATGTATAAACATACTTATGCAATTCTCTTGCTGCAAAGAAAAATCAGATCCAAAAAAGAAAGTAAATGAATAAGAGCGCAATTCAAAAATTTTAAACAAAGTTCTATTAGACTGCAGCAATTTATCCAAGGAATAATTCCTTATGAACAAAATAGATTCATATGAGAGCTGCAAGAAAAAACAATCACAATAATTTTAAAAGCAAATACACCCCAAATCTACATGATTATCTTAACAGATACAAAAAAATTTTTGGCAAAATGCAGCAGTTATTGATGGTAAAAACAAAACAAAACAAAATAAAACAAAAACCAAAACCCTACAAAGTATAGGCACAGAAGAAGTTTATTAAAATAGCAGGACCACTTTTGGTGGCCCTGTATGGGGAGAATCTGGTCTTCCCCCCACTTTTTTTTCCCTCCATCCTATAGTTGGGATACTCCAGCTTGTCTGGGACATTTTGAGTTCCACACTCAGTAAAATTTCCTTTAATGGGGACATCCAGACTTGGAAATTCTTGCAATTTTGGGCAAAGTTCCCTCCTAGCTAGGGAACATCTGTCACCTTTTCACCCTCCCTGGGATGCAGGAGGAAATGAGGAGTTATAGGATGGCTTTTGGCAAAGAACTAACCTTAGCCATTTTTTTCACCCTCCTCGTAATGCCAGAGGTTAAATTTTATGGCTTTTGGCAAAGATGGACCAGTCCTCTTCCATGTCATTTTTATCTGTCTGTGCTTCTGTGCAAAATGTCTGTGTCATGTTTGTTCTATGAACTAGATTCTATTATCTGGAAAGATTTAAAATGAAGGGAAAAAAAAACTTTTATGCTGTCATTAAAACACTGGGAAAGTTTTCTTAACATCCTTGACTTCCACTTCAAAAGAAGGAAAAGCCTGAGTTTTTTACTGTGGACACCAGCTGTGACTAAGCTGGGGGCTACAGAAATAGTTAGGTAATTAAAATTATAGAAAAGCTAAAACAATATTTTATTGGATTCTGAAGGTTTTGAGAGCAATGATTAAGGAGTTTGGCAATTGGTCATTTTAAGATTGCAAGAAAAAAAATTTCTGAGCCATAGCAATGATTAAGGAGTTTGGCAATTGGTCATTTTAAGATTGCAAGAAAAAAAATTTCTGAGCCATTGGGGATAATTCCAAAGAAAGAAGGGAGAGAAAAAGAAGAAAAAAAGTAGGTAAATAGCAACTTTTTGCTAATCCTTCCTTGACTTCTATGCTGTCCAGAGTCTCCTTCTGCTTCATTGGGAAAGCACCCCAGAAGGTATTAAGGAGCCCTCTCACAACACTTTTCACTCAGCATACTTCACTCCTGGAGTCCTAAGTGTATCTCAGTTATGGGGATTGATAAAAAGATTGATATAGCCCATGTCCCTTTGTTAGTTAGTCCTTCTCATCTCAGATTAGATTAAGAAAAGAGAATGCTGAAGAACATAAAGAAACTCAAATTCTTCCCCACCTACAGAAATGGTGGAAGCAACAAGACCAGTGAGGATCCCACATAACCTTGCCCAAGCACCTCCCCAACTCAGGTTGGGGGTAGAGGTCAGTCCCTATGGTCAGGATTCCCTAAGCCTTGGTACCTGAAACTACCATCAAAAGGAAATCCTGGCACCAGCCACCTCAGTTGCCCAACTTCTGCCTGGAAAGAATCCTGGTGCCCCTGACAACACCAAGCATGGCAGAGGTGGAAAAGCAAGTCAGCCTCTGCATTTGATAAACCCACATTTTCTGTTACAGTTGCAGAAATGGATTAGCCATGTAATTTATTACAAATTATTTTATCTCTGCCCAGTTTTCTGATTTGTAAAGAGAAATAATAATGCTTATTGCTGTGAAGATCACATGATTGCAAAAGTGCTTAGCATAAAGCAAATGCTACATGAATGCTGTTTTATTGGATATAATTGCTTCATATTTGATACGGGGTTTTAATGTGACCAATATACAACACCAATATTCAGATAAGTTATATATGTGTGTGTGTGTGTGTGTGTGTGTGTGTGTGTGTGTGTGTGTGTGTGTGTGTGTAAAGTAATTTGCAAGCAAATTCAGCTAAATTAAGCTTACCATGCCTGGGCTCCCCAGAACTAGGAGACTAGTGCATAATAGAAAGAAAATCTTTTTCTCTTTCTTCTCCCTTGCCTCCTTCCTTGACTAAGAGAGGAATACATGGATAGAGAAGTAAAGAGGAGAGAAAGAAAATATATTCAGTTCAGTGGAACTTGCTATTTGAGATATAATAAAAGCAGTTTTAGAGGAGCTTTAATCAAAGCCAACTAAAGAGAAATACAGTTGTAATCTATTTGCACTGACGGTGTTAACAGAAGATTTAAGAGTTTAAGAACTTTAGGAAAACAGAAAAGAAATTCTCTGCTACCTTAAAAATTCTGGCAACAAACAGCCTGTGCTTGCATAATCTGGAGTCAGACTTCTGGGGACCCTGTCAATTAAAACTGGCACTTAACCCTTTTCTGGTTTACAAAAGAAAAATGATTTGTGTGAATTAGAAAATAATGAAATGGCAATTCAGTTTGTCTGGAACCTTTAATTAGGATACATGTAATCTCATAAACTAAAGTTGTCAATTTTAAAATCTGTTCTATCTCAATTTTAAGAATTGTTTTCTCCCTAAAACTAAAGGAAATTTATTTAAGAGAAGGGAGAAGCTGAAACCATCCCTGAGAACTTTCAAAGCTGCAATAGCTTAGGGACAGAATAAACTGAACAACTAAAAGGTGGAAAATTTATTTAGCCTGCTAACCCTTTTTTATAATGTTTTGCAAATATAATTTAGGGAATTGGGTGTTTTCACCTTTGCTAGAAAATTAAGAGGAAATTATAGTTGGGGTGGGCAATAGAAAGCCCAGCCCCTTCTCTGGGATCTCTTGTTAATTCCACTTAATTTCTAAGCTTGCCAGACTTCTTCAAACCATCAGGATAAACAAAGTTATCAACCCTGAGAAATGAGTTTGTTTGGGATGTATAGCTCCCAAACAAAGCATGTGTTTACTAAGAATCTATAAGTTTGCTTATTATATAGAAATGATTTCTAATGATTGGTCCTTGCACCAGGAAGAGTTTATGAGTACTAGTAAACTTTAAAAAATAATAAATCTAGCCCTGAATGATGATTAATAGAATTTGCTATTAGAGATTAAAATCTCTTGGGATTGTAACTGGTATTCTTTTGAGTTTTGAATCTGGATATAATTTGTCTGATTTATCATTCAGTAATTCACCATTTGAGAGAAATGCCATCTTATTTAGAGGGATGCCTTCTTGAACTGTTACAGGTAGATGCTTTATCTGGGCAAGAGCTGAGACGGCAATGTTAACTTCTGCTCAAGGTCAGATCCTCCTGACTCAGTTTCCCAATTCTGTTTCTTTGTTCCCAACATGATAATTCTTAGTCTGGCTATGAGGTAGAATTGTTACTGCCTGATTGATAGGCTCTTTGATTGATAAGAGCTAATGATGCTTTATCATGTCATGTATGTGCTATCAGGCTGAATCCTGTTTTAATGCTATTATACTCATGTTCCTACTTTTTCCTCTTATAGCAAATTGCTATAATCAGAGCATATGGTAAGTAGAGGCCAGGAGCACAATACAAGAATGTAAGAGCTTGCTGTTTTCAATCTGAAAATATGTAGTCATTATATTCTAAATAATTAGGTAAATGACTAGATATATACCTAAATCAATTTATCAAAGGGACACCTTAAAGAACTTGATAGAGCACTAACAAAAGATATTTGAAGAAATAAAAAATCAATAACATCAAAGGAAATGCTGGAAAGATGTAAGTGTTGAGGAGAAAGACACTCCAACAAGATTAGGGTCACCCAGTCAGTATCATGAATTTGGCAAAATAATTTGCACGCAAGGTTTGTCTCCAAATTAAGGGGCAAAGATTTATTACAATAGACTAATTTCAGGGAGATTTGGCAAAGACTAAGAATCAGGGAGATAATGGTGATACCAAATGAAGTGGGATAAAGTTCCAAAGGAGTTTTAAAGAAAGAAACAGAATCAAGAAGATAATTTTATAGGAAAGAGAAATAAAGATTAGGTTGATATACTAGTTTTATGATTTAGAGGTACAAGCCTTAGGCTTTCCCAGGAATTGCTATTTTTTTTATACCTCATCATAAGGACAAGTAGAAAACAACTCTTTCAGGCCTCAAACTATGCTATAAAGTAGCAGTTATCACAACTATCTCATATTGGTTAAGAATTATAGAGATAATTCAACGGAACAGACTAGACAAGGGAGAATCAGAAACAGTGTTCATTAAAGTGGAAAATAAATTTGTTAGGAAAGAAGTCCCTCTTTGATAAAACCTGCTAGAAAACCTGAAAGAAGGCTTTCAGAAACTGACTTGAAATTATACTATATTCCACAATACATTCTAAGTGGGAAAATGTTCTTAATATTTAATATCATACTATAAAAATTAGAATAGAGGTGATATTCCTTTCACAGCTATGAGTAGGAAATGTCTTGGTTTTTGTTTAGGTCCTCATTGCCTCAGAATGAACGTAAATAGCAATTGCTTCTGTTTTGGCCAGAAACCCTGAGGAGCTTTCCCTCTCAAAATAATTTTATTCTTTTGTTTGGTTTTGTATTTTTAATTGGCGTTATTTCTTTCTTACCTATTCTTAATCACTCAATGAGTGGTTGTCTCAGTCAAATTGAGACTTGTTAAAACAAAACAAAACAAAACAAAACTTAGCTTAAAAAGGCCAAAGTCTCCAGCTGCATCTGGAGCCATCTTTTAACCATTTTAATCAATATCTGCCCACTGGACCCAGATGGCTCCAAAGGAGAAAGTAAGGCTGATGCCTTTGCACAGCTCTCCCTCATTGAAAACCTATTCTCTTGCATGTCATGGCATCATTTCCCTGATTTAATACTCCTCTTCGAGAATGAAGGACAAACAACAACGTCTATGTATAGGAGTAGGGGCTGCCCCACTGAAAATGACCAATTTAGCAACATAACTCCTTTCTCTTCTCTTCACTTTGGTTCACTTCTCTCTTTTTTAGATCTTGGCTTTTACAACTTTTAAACTCAAATCCATATGACTCTCATTGACTGACCAACAATAGGTCAAGCCCCACTTGGGGTTTTGGGCTCTGATTGGCTTAGAGTGAAGGTAAATACCGATTGTTTCTGTTTTGACCAGAAATCCTGGAGGTCTTCCCCTCCCAGGTTGATTTTTTAAAAACTAGGTGAAAAAGGCCATTCTCTGCATCATTTCTTACCTAGTCTTAATCACTGACGGTGCATTACTTCATTCAACCTGAAACTTGTTAAAGACCTTGGCTTGAGAAGGCCAGGGTCTCCTACTATATCTAGTATCATATCTAGTTGTCCTGATCTATATCTTGCCACCTGCCCCAGATGGCTCTGAAGGAAAAAGCTGGTAACTTTGCGCAGTCCTTACTCACTTAAATCCAATTTATTTGTATGTTTTGGCATCACCTTCCTACTGTCATGATTGTCTTAAGAACGAAGGACAAACCGTTTTAGAAAAAAAAAAATTGAACAAGTAATAATAGCTTCTTCAACTCCTTAAGAAAAAATCTCCAGGGCCAGAAAGATTTACAAGTGATTTATATCAAACATTTAAAGAACAATTAATTCCAATGCTATTGCAAACTATTTGGGAAAATAGGAAAGAAGTAGTTCTACCAAATTCCTTTTATGACACAAATATGGTGCTGATACCTAAACCAGGTACACAATAGAGAAAGAAAAGTATAGACCAATTTCCTTAATGAACATTTATGTAAAAATCTTAAATGAAATATTAGCAAGGAGTAAATTATCACTAAAATATAATACACCATGTCCAAGTAGGATTTATACCATGAATGCAGGGTGGGTTTAATATTTATTAGGAAAACTATTATCATAATTGATTTTATAAATAATCAAATTAACAGAAAACACAACTCCAACTCCAACCTCATGCTTACTCTTCTTCCTTTCCAACAAGTTCAGTATCTAGTTTAGAGTCTGTTCTGCCTCAATCTTCATTTAATCCTCTGATATCTATATTCTGAATTTTCCCAACTTTCTTGAACTTTTTTAGTCTAATTTAACCAAGTAGCCTCTTCTGTCTTCTCCTTATAGCCACCCAACTTCTCAGAATTCAGCAGAATTTTTTCCAAGATCCTTGAATTATTGGGTGTAGATCTAGCACAATATTACCTGGTTGCCTTCATTCTTCAGTCCCAGGATAACAAACAAGTTGGAGAAAAGGGAGAGCTATCAAAACTATTTCAATTGTTTGCTGTCAATGTAATCCTTGAGGTCCCAGGGTTTTTTCTGAGTAAATCTTAGGAGCATCCTAGAAGTCAAGATATAAAAGTATAGTGAACAAGTGTAGGGAGAAAAAAAAACTATTTTTGATCCCAGCTCAGTCATTATTTCCAACATTCTGTACGTACCAGTTTTTTTTTTCTTTTTTTATTCACCAGTTTTGACAAGGATAGGTTATCCCAACTCCCAGAAGACCCAGAATCACAAGGTGTGTTATTAGGGCTGAATTAGTTCTCTGAGGAGTTTTCTTTCTTAACTGTTCTATAGCCAAACTGTCAAGGAAAATATGAATCTTGCCAAGATATCATAAAAAGGGGTTCATATGAGAAAGCAAAAAGTTTCACTTTCTTAAATGTCTTCCAGATGTCTTTTTATATCCATTTTATTCCCTTGTGGTTTCTCATAGGAAAATCAAAGGCACACCTCAATAGTCTAAGATATCCCATGAGCCAAATAGAGAGCAATTCTACCTCTTTCTAATTTACTGCTTCCTGCTCAGAGTCAGCAACCATTTTTGGGTCACCATCTGGTGCTAGGTGGGTCCAAAGGAAATGGGGTAAATTTTATGTTTACTCATTTGTAATGAGCAAATTATGGTGTTGATCTTCCCTAGTATTCAGCACCTTTTATCTTGACTAACTTATACCTTTCTGTCCCCTACCCAGAACCTTATGCAAATCTTATATTAAAACCTCCCAAGCATATCAGTCAGTAAATAAGCATTTATTAAAAGCTTACTGTGTGCCATGCAGCATATTAACTGCATGTAACTCATTAGCTGATGGGATGGGTTAAAATTTCCCCTTCTAAGATTCCCTCTAAAAGGAATACTGGATGCCCAGGAGTTAATGTGACCATATTCACTCATTCTTCTGGGAAAAATTGTCCATTACTAATTTCTTTAGGGGTATTGTCTTTCACCCTATGTCTGTTGGAGCATTCATAAATATAGCCACATCTCCAAACACATAAATACAGTTATGGCCCTAGAACCAGGTTCTTTTTGTAATTCAAACACACACACACACACACACACACACACACATACACACAAAGAGAGGGGGAGAGAGACAGACAGACAGACAGACAGACAGAGAGAGGGAGAGAGAGAGAGATTAGAGTTTCTTTTCTATACCATTCAGATGCTTGAATGAGGATGGTACAGGGAAAAAAGAAGGTGAAAATGAATACCATTAGAAAGTTAGGAGCTCCAAGTTGTCATTGTCATTTCTGTCAATAATAAACATTTACAATTGGAAGCCAGTGATAGAGAAGCTAGAATTCGGGAATTGCCTCAGAAAAATTTGGGTTAAAATGCTCTCTGACACTAGCTCTATGATCCTGGTGTATCAAATTGGCCTTAAGCAAGGTCCTAGGTTTTATATTCTACATCATAGACAGGGTCTAATTTTTAGAAATTCCCAAAGAATGAGGAAATTAAGGGTTTGTTTCATTTTTTTTTCTTTTTAAAAAGAATATTTTGCAAGGCAATTGGGGTTAAGTGACTTGCCTAGGATCACTCAGCTAGTAAATGTTAAATGTCTGAGCTTGGACTTGAACTCAGGTCCTCTTGAGTTCATGATTGGTACTCTATCCACTATATCATTTAACTGTCCATTTCATGTTTTTGTATATAAGTAAGTTATATTTGATCATGTTTTCCCATTGGATCACCTTCATTTGATCCTTAGGGTAATCCTCTGTAGCAGGTAGCATAGAAGTATTATCATAATCATTTTCACATGAGGAACCTAAAACTAAATCAAAGGGAGAACAGAGTGTAGTATATTGGATGAAAAAAAAAAAAAACAACTATATTTGATAGAAGAGACCTGGATTCAAAACTACTTTGCTTCTCTAGAACTCACTTTTCTAAAAGTGAACAACCTAAAGCAGAGTTATTGACTCTTTTGGTGTCATAAATCTCTGATAGTCTGATCGTCATCTTTTGACATTTTCCTTCTCAGAACAAGAGTTTTAGATGCATGAAATAAAATAGACCAGCTTGCAAAGGAATCTACTTGTAATGAAATAGTTTTCAAAATGTTAAAAGAACAACAACAACAAAAAAATACTAAATTACAGACTCTCTGATTCAGATGAATGATTTCTATCATCAAGGTACAATGTAAAGGGAGCTGAACTTGGGGCTGGAAATTTTAATTTGAAATCCTGGCTCTCTCCCTTAATAGCTTATGTGAGTCTGGGGAAGGTCTTAAATGTTGTGAATCCTACATTTACAATTTGCTTAAATTGTAAATTAAGAAGTCGGTTGAGGACTGGATAACTTTCATGGTTACTTCTTAGCACCAAATTATGACTCTTCTATGATTCTTCTGGATCTTTGAAGAGACTGTTAAGTGAAGTGGGAAATAATTGAAATCAGGAGGCCCTGGGTTCGAATCTCATTTCTGATCCTTACTAGCTCTATAGTCAGAGACTGGGCTCTATTCAAGTTTTTCCTCTGTAAAAAAGGGAATTTTGGTCTACATGACTTTTTTATGCTGTTATAAGCAAAATACTTTATTGATATTAAGTGCTCTACAAATATGTAGTTATGATCATTCTAAGCCAAGGTTCTTAACTTTTGTATGTCATGGACCACACCTTTAACAGTCTTGTGAAATTAATGGACACCTCAGCAAAATAATGTTCTTAAATACATAAAACAAAATGCAACAAGCTGCAGAGGAAATGAATTGTGTTGAAATAGTTATCAACATATTGGGGGTATATAGGAGTAAAGAATCTCTCTTCTAGGCATCCCAGTATCCTATTGCCCTTTTTATTGCTTATTTTACTTTTCCTCTCCTTCTGTCTTCTTTTTAACTTGCCCTCAATTAAGCCATTCCTCATTCTTATCCCTTGTAAAATCCACCTGTATCCTTGTAGTACCTCCAACCTGAGTTTCCTCCAAAGTTTACTGTATCTTCCACAATTATTCCAGGACTGTTTTACATATTGTCATGTTTGATGAGTTCCTGAATGGATTTGTCACTTCAATGAGTTGTGAAATGGTTATGCTGCATGTGAGAGAAATAATTCTCATCTGCAAAACCCTAAGTTTTACTCTACTTAATGTAGGGAGCCATCATCCCTACCTGCCTGGCTTTTGGGTATATGACTAAAAGGAACATGGGAAGTAGGACAGATTTAGCTATTTGCTTCCAAAGAATCTTCTTGACAAACCATTGGAGAGAAGATTATTGAGCTCAATTTCTACAGAGAAAAGAAAAGTGCTATCTGAAACCCAAAAGGGAAAAATAGCTGTCCCCACTAGTTCCAAATACACTGTCACATGCAGTTGCAATTCTCATGGGTCTGAAGTCTTGCTGTGCAGTGTGTTTTGGGGTGGCTCAAAAGGTTGGAGAATATTGTATGAGGAAGAAGAATCAAATTGATACACTCTGCAACTATGAGCCCAGACTCTTTTCTTGCCTCCTTTTCCCTAGGATTCTATTTTCTTAATCATCATGAATGATAAATGATGTCTCTGTACTATCCAAGTTTCATTCTGTATACTTTAGGAGTTGTCTTCTGATTGCTCAGTTTAGAAGAGTGCGTTGTACACTCTTTTTTTTTAACCCCAATAGCTTTTTATTTTTCAAAAATACTTGCAAAGATAGTTTTCAACTGCAAAACCTTATGTTCCATTTTTTCTCCTCTTTCTCCCAGGCAGCAAGCTTCTCATGTTATTGTACCATGTTGCCTTTCAATATTGGAAATAATGATGACAATAATAATTATTATTAAAATAATATTTATCATTCACTGTGAAAGGGATTGCTCTCAAAACTCAAGAAGCTATAAACTAAGATATGGAGAAGTTATCATTTATATTATAGGAATATAGGTTTAGATATGGAAGGGAACTTAGACGTGATCTAGCCCAATTCCCCCATTTTGAAAATAAGGAAACTGGCACTAAGAGAGATCTGCATAGGGTTATACAGTTCATTAAATGTCAGAGGTTGGATTTGAATACAGGCCTTCTTCTCTCCAAAGCTAATACTCTAGCTACTATATTATGCTGTATCTCTGTCAGTAGAAGGAGTATCCACATGGATTAAATTTAAAAAAAATATTCTGGAACATTGAAGTATATAGATGGTAACCATCTTATTTGCATCAGGCAATAAAATCCCCCATGGGTTTATTGGACTGAATTACTCATCCTACTGTCTATACTGTCCCAATTAACCAGTTGACTGACAAATCTGTTTTGTATTGTCTCATGCCATGGAACACATGGAAGTTATGTAACACCCCAGAAGAGCTTATTTCTCTTTCTTAAATGTAATGTCCACCCCAATTTTCTGGAACTATTCTGTATCTTTAGAGCTCACTTCCTAGCTTGACTCAAATCACTAGTAAACTTACTGCTTGGAAATAAAAGAACACTTTATTAGTGCTCTCTGTTATTTTCAATATATTCTATATTAAATTAATTGACTTCCAACAAGGTAGAATTCTCTAAGCCATTCTTCTAGAATCGTGGCTACTAAAGGCACAGTAAAAATGGTGACCCATTGAAGACCAAGCACAATGTCACACACATTTAGTCCTTAATATTCGGAAAACACTTGAATTTGGGAGTTTTAAGCTGCAGTAGGACTAAAGAATATCTAATGTCCCCACTAAGTCCAACACTAATATGATAAACCCTGGGGAACAATGAGAGGTAAATAGGTCAATGTCAGAAAAACTGAGCAGGTTAAAGATTCCTTACCAAGATTTGTTGTACTTTTATCTGAATCAGAAGGAGAGTTCTACTCTCAAAAATATATAAAACAAAAAAGATGATCTATTAAACTTTTCTTCAGTATATTGAATTCTTTTAAAGCAGGAAATAGTAATGAATGGCTCCAATCTATCTTCTCAAGTCACCCAGTAGTCTTGATATAAAAATGCAGACAGGATCCCAAAGTCTCTGAACCACAGAGAAGGGATAAGGACAAGTCAGCAGCAACCAACATTGTCTCCAAATCCCTTACCATGGCCTGAATTCCATGAGCATGAGACTTGGAACACCACATCTGGTATTCTTTAAGTTACTCCAACAATTGGCTGCACTCCTAGCTCTTAAGCAAAGTGTTCAACAGCTCACATGATAACACTTTGGTGCATATAATGAATCTGTTTAATTTGAATTATTTTGTTAAAAGGAGGAAAAAGGGGGAGAAGGAAAATGCTGTCTGGGAAGCATCTGGGTCAGATCTCCTAAGCTCAGCATTTTGCAGAATCTGTCTCTAAAAGATTTGCTTTGTGTTCCTGGATGTAGTGCAAACATGTGGAAGCACTGGAGATAAAAAAAAATGCAGTGTCTAGAGACTAGTGTTGCCTCTTGTTTCACCAAATTTTACTTGTCTTTGGACAGGCATGAAGGAAAATCTGTGTTCAGAAAATGGCTTTTGGGAATGGCCTTTCAGAGACTGAGAACAGAACAGATAACCTTGGGACCCATCAACCCATATCCCTTGAATATATTGTTCCATATGGAAATTTGTGGGCAAAGAAGACATTTGGGCAGTTTTGAAAGTTCAAAAAAAAAAACTTCTTTTTTAAAGATAGGAAAAGAGAAGTCCAATAACACTAACAATATGTCTTATTTATGGGGGAGTCAAGGTAGAAAAGTCAATGGAAGTCTTGCTATGAAATTAGGAAGAACCAAGTTGAATCCCACCTCTGACACATACTAGTTATGGTTCTGGATGAGCTGCTTAAATTCTCAGTACTCTGACAAATCTCTAACTATATAAATTGTGAATCAACAGCCTTTTTCTGGGTTGGGAGTTCCTCACACTGATTAAAGAATAGGCTTGAACCAACATAAAGAAATAATGACCTTTCAGTAATAATAAGAGCAGACATTTGTATAGGTCTTTGAGGTTTTGAGGTTTACAAAGCACTTTACATTCATATCTAATTTGAAAATTTACAAAAATTATTATTTTAAAATAACTTTTGAGGTAGGTAATGAAAAGGTTTTCATTATAAGGAAGAAGAAATTGAATAATATAAAAGTTAAGTGATTTGTTCAGGGTAGATAGTCAACATCCAAGATAGCTAGAACTTGCACTTAGGTCTTCTAACTATTAATACCAACATCCTAACTTTGCCTCTCTATGTAAAATCTAATTGTTTCATCAGATTCATGGGCTAAGACAAAAGGTAAGACATGATTAGATTAATGAAGGCATAGTGATCTTTTGCCAGAATTCAAAGCACTTCATAAAACTTTGTAATCCCATTATTATCTCCATAAGGTAGATATGAACAAGGCATAATCATTTACATTTTCCAGAGGAGAACATACAGTTTTTAAGTCTGAGCTGCATCTATGGTGGGCAAACAGTCAGAATGAAATATGGCGGAACAAATTTATTTGGTTTACTACATCCACTCTGTTCCATCTACCCAGATGTACCCCAGACAAAGCAACCATATGGAGATCCAGATGGATTGCTAACACAGCCAAACCATTGATTCCTCATCTTCATCTAGTTGTTTGGCTGCAGAGAAACAAGTGAGTTGATACAATTGAAATGGAATAAAAAAAACTAAGTGATTATTTGGACAATTTAGGCAAAGTTAGGGATATTACCATCTCTTATCACTTGGTGTCATAATCTCATTTTCATCCTTGACCCTTGTCTTTTTTTCCTTCTTATCTAATCAGTTGCCAAGTTTATTTTTTGAACAGAACATTTCCAGTATCCACCTCCTCTTTACTCACACTGCTATAATTTGAGTTCAGGCCTTCAATAAGTTTTATCCAGATTAAGAATAATAGTTTCTCACCTGCTCTCCCTCCTTCCAGTATTTCCCCTTTCTAATCCATTCTCCACATATCTATCAAAATCATCTTCCTATTGCATGGATCTGATCATCTATGCTCAAAAACTTTTAACTCTTTATTGCCTCTAGGATAAAATACTAACTTCTCAGGCCAGTATTTGGAGTCCTAGCTCCATTTGACTGCAAGTTGCACTTGTGTTTTTTCTTTTATTCTACTACAGAAATTCTACATTCCAGCCCAAACTATCAGTTACCCAAACAGATGCAGAATAGATAGTTTTTATTTTACATAAGTAAATATTCAGCATACTTCTATGTAAAGTGATCATTACACAATGTGAATTGTCTTTTACATAATGCAATTTTTGCAGGGGGAAATATCAAGAAGGAAGGGAAAAAAAAAACATTCTGAGAAGGAAGGGATCAACACAGAATTCAAGGACACATGGGGGCCAGGGAGAGCAGGAGGAGGAGTAAATAGCCATGGGGTAAGGCTGTGAGTGCTTAAGTAGAATGAAGAGGAAGAAAAGATAGAGGGAGGGAAATACATAGTACCTGAGCACAAATGGAGAGAAGACAGAAATAAAGGCACACAGGTTGGCCTGAGAGTGGACAAAAGTCTCCTTTCTCTGTGTTGGAAATTTCTAGCCAATTTTCCATATAAAAATGTGCCCAGTTGACTCACTTGATTTCACTTGGAAAGATTTTTTTTAGTTGTTTTTAGTTGGGTTTTTTAATTGTTATTAATTTCTCTAGGATTTGTTCTTTGACCCATTTGTTTTTCAAGATTAGATTATTTAATTTCTAATTAATTTTTAATCTCTCCATTATCCAGAATTACATGCAATTCCTATTGCAATATGATTGGAAAGGGATATATTTACTATTTCTGCTTTTCTGTATCTGGTTTTAGAATTTTTATGTCCTAATACATTTTCAATTTTTTGTGCAGATGACATGTATTGATGAGAAAAAGAAATATTCCTTTCTATTCTCATTCAGTTTTCTTCAGAGAACTATCATAATCTAACTTCTTGAGAATGTTATTTACCTCTTTCTTTCTTGTCTGTTTTATTTAATTCTGAGAGGATAAAGTTGAGGTTTTTTACTAGTGTAGTTTTATTATCTTTTTCCTCCTTTAACTCATTCAACTTCTCCTTTACATTTATATTTATCTAATTCTGAGTGGGGAAAGTTGAGGTTTTTTACTAGTTTTATTATCTATTTCCTCCTGTAACTCATTAAACTTCATCAAAAATCTGGTGCATATATGTTTAGTGCTGATATGACTTCATCATCTATCATAGCTTTCAGCAAGACATAGTTTCCTTATTTATCTCTTTAAATTAGATCTATTTTTGCTTTTGCTTTGTTTGAGATCATGATTGCTACCCCTGCTTTCTTTGCTGCAGCTGAAACATAAGCTGCTCTAGCCCCTTACCTTTACTCTTTATGTATCATTCTGCTTCAAATGTGTTTCTTGTAAACAACATATTATAAGATTTTGGTTTTTAATCCATCCTGCTATCCATTTCTGTTTTATGGACACATTCATCCCATACATATGGTTATGATAACTAATTGTGTATTTCCCTCCATGATAGTGTTTGCTTATTTATACCACTCTTTCTCTTACATCTACCCTTTCCATTTTGATAAATGTTTCATTTCTGATTGCAGCCTTCCAAAATATGCCTTCCCTTTTATCAGTCACCCCTCAAGAATAACCCTTCTGTTATTCCCATCACTTTTTGCTTCCTTATAGGATAACATAAATTTCTATATCCAACTGAAGGTTGGCTTTTTGAGCAAATTTTGATGAGAGAAAAATTTAAACTTTGCCTGCCACCTGTACTACACTTGCCCCCATCTTCCTTTATATTATAATAGCTCTTTCATGCCTCTTTTTACATGGAATAATTTACTCTTATTCAATCTCCCTGCTCCTTCTTTTTCCAGTGTAATTTTCTTTTCCCCCTCTTTATTTTATATTTTGGTGGGAAGAATTATCTTTCCATCAAAGTCACCTCATACTAATATCCTCCATCTATATATACTCTTTTAAATTTGCTCTTATAGTAATAAAGTTGTGTTACAAATATTATCTTGCCATATACAAACTGATTAACTTCATTGCATTTCCTATGTTTCCTCATTTCTTTTTTACCTTTTCTATGTTTCCCTTAAGTATTATATTTGAAGACCAAAGTTCTGGCGTTTTAATTAGAAATACTTGAAAGTGTTTTATTTCAATAAATGCCCATTTCCCTCCTGAAAGATTATATTCATTTTTTGCTGGATAAATGATTCTTGGTTGTAATCCTAACTCCTTTACCTTTTGATATATTATATCCCAAGTCTTCTCATTATTTAAGGTAGAAGCTGCAAAATCCTATGTAATACTGACTGTAGCTCCATGATATATGAACTATTTCTTTTTGACTGAAATATTTTCTCCTTGATCTGTGAGTTCTGGAATTTGACTATTATGTTTTTGGGAATTTTCATTTGGGGCTCTCTTTCAGATGGTAATCACTGGATTCTTTTAAATTTTATTATGCCTACTATTTCTAATATGTCAGGGAAGTTTTATTTGATAATTTTTTTTTTTTTTTGCTTTTTGCTGAGGCAATTGAGGTTAAGTGACTTGCCCAGGGTCACACAGCTAGGGAATGTTAGGTGTCTGAGACCAGATTTGAACTCAGGTCCTCCTGACTTCAGGGCTGGTGCTCTAACCACTGCACCACCTAGCTGCCCGTATTTGATAATTTTTTGAAGATGTTGTCCAGTGTTTTTTTTCTATGGCTTTCAGTTAGATCAGTAATTCTTATATTATATATCCTGGACCACTTTCTTTTCCCCCTTCCCAATAGTATTCAATTTTTTTTTTCAAATACATATAAAGATAGCTTTCAACATTCATTTTTTTTGTCAGATTTTGTGTTCCACGTTTTCTCTGACTCCATTACCTTCTCCCTCCAGAAGACAGCAAGCAATCTGATAAACATTATTAAGTCAGTTGTTTTTCCAATCAAAATTTTCATATTTTATTATTTTATTTTACTTTTTTGATTTTGTTTTATCATATCTTGACTTCTCATAGTAATTAGAGTCCTTTTGTTCAATTCTAATTTTAAGTAATTATTTTCTTCAGTAAGCTTTTGTACTTCTTTTTTAATTTAGCTAATCTTATTCTTTATTTTCCTTAGTGGATTTTTATATATTTTTTCTCATGCTATTGACTCTTTTTTAAAATGATTTTCTTGAATTACTCTCCTCTCTTTTCCCATCTTTTTCTAACTTTCTAATTTGCTTGTTAAAATCCTTTTTAAGCTCTTCCAATAATTCTTTTATAGCTTGTGACCAAATTATACTTTTCTTTGAGGCTTCACATGTAGACATTTTGACTCTATTGTCCTCTTCTAAGTTTATGCCTTGATCTGCCCTATCACCATAATAACTTTCTTTAGTCAAATTTTCTTTTGTTTGTTGTTCATTTTTTCTGCTTTTTTTGTGACTTGGTGTTTTTATGTGAGAGTTGAGTTCTAGTCCTGCATTGTCCCAAGCTTTTTGTGCTGAAGCTCTGGGTCTTACTGCTGACTTTCATTACTTCATGCCTTGGCTGCTTGGCTTCTCTGGAGGGGAGGCTTCCCTTCTGGCCTCCCTATTAGCCTCCTCTTGCTGTTTGTTTGGCTTGTTTGGTTTGTTTGGTTTGTTTCGCTGCTGACCTGCTCCAGGAGTAGGGTCTTGCTGCTGTGTTGCTACAGTACCAGAGATCTTCAGGTGGCTGACTCCAGAAAAGGGATCTTGCTGCTGATCTGCCTGAAGGATAGGGCCCTGCTGCTCAATTGCTATGGAAACAGGGTCTTTCTGCAGATAGATTTCAATGGTGGGGCCTCACTGTAAGCTAGCTCCAGGGCACTGCTATTCACCAAGGGGTTCAAAGCTTCATAGGTAGCTTTGCTAGGAATGGAGTTGCTGGGGAGGTTTCTTGCTGCCCTGAATAGACTACTCACTTGCTTAGGGGATTGTTGATTTAAAGAGGGTCGGACCCCACAGCTAAATTGTCCCAGGCCTTGCTGTAGGCCTCCAATTGAATGAATTTATCATTTGAGGAAATAAATTATCAATTGGCATTCTGACTATAACTGAAGTCAGAAGAAGAGAAGAATGAAGGCTAAATGTAAGCCTGTTTCACAGCTTCTCCTTTAAGATGCAAGCAAAAAATGATGGATGAAGTACTGGAGTGGAATATGGATGATTGAGATGGATAAGGTTATATCACATAGGGTCTGTTATAGGGTAAGAATAAGTCATAAGAACTGAAAAGACTAAGCATCATTTTTTAAAAGCACAAAATATATAGATATGTAAAGTAAAAACTCTTTACTTTTCACTCAGGAGTTGCTTTTAATATTCTCTTAGCATTTTAAAACTTGTATCATATAGCTCTGTGCTTAATTGCAAGTATTCTCCAAAAAGACTTGGGAATGTTCAATACTTGTGAATGTAAACACCACTTTGCATTCTTTTTATCCTCTTTATCACTTTAAAGAGGGGTTAACATAAATTTCATGATTAATCCACTTAAGATGGTCTTTGGAAAGATTGGAATTTGGACCAGTTTAGGGAGTTTGGGGTCCTGAGGAAAGAAGTGGGGTGGAGGTGGGACTTTGAGGAACTAACTGATCAGATGACATGCTAACAAAGGTTTAACATTTTTAAGGGTAGACTAAGCACAGTGATTAAGAACTTGTACCAAAAGTCTGAGCAAATTGACATCTCAGAATTCAAGCAAAATGAACTAAGTGCCACAGCAAAAAAAAAAAAAAAAGAAAATTGATACAAAATCAACTTTCCACTTTGAGAACTTTTATACATCTCAAGATGTTTTTCTAGGCTAAGACAACTTCGGAGGTCAGCAAGAGAGTCTGTGACATGGAGATAGGGACCGACCTAGAACCAAGTATAGGGATTAAAATAATCAGCAGAAGATTTTAGAGGAGGCTATAATAGCAGAAGCTTCATAAACTCTCAATCCAGTAAGTGATGTTAAAGGGGGCAGGCAACTAGTCAGAAAGATATTTCAGGGGACTTTGCTGATACTTGTGGAGCACTTTGTTGCATTGTCCATACACAGCTCTGAGCCTCATATCCAAGGGAAATAGGAGCACTAATGCTTGTGGCTATAGGAAAGTGGGGACCCTGGTTATAATTCCAAGACAGAAAAGAGTGGCTTATAGTCACTGAGAAGATATCAGAGGCTTTGGTCTCAGTTCCAAGGCATCAAGGAACGTTAGCACTCTCCAGCCAGAGAGCAGGAGGTCTGGTAATAGTTTCAATGTCAAGAAGAACTCTAGTACTTGCAGCTGCTGGGGAGTAAGGTCCCTTCTTGGGTAAAGACCAAAGCATAGGACAGGAGAGCAGTGAACACCCAACTTCTTGGATCATACCAGGTTAGAAGCACCAACAACTTACACAACTCCAGAACTTTCTCTGGAAATAACAGCCCCAAAACCCCTAAAACTTAAGACAGTGTTGCTGCCCCTCAAAAACCCAGGAACAGAACTCAATATTAAGATGAAATTAAAAATCAAGAAATAAAATGGAAAAAAAAGAGCACACAACAAAACAAGTACCAGGCCATAATATTGCTTTATGGTGACAGAACTCAAGACTCTTGACTTCAAGACAATGATGTGAAAAAGTTACCAAAAAGTCCTCTAAATGAAGAAAAAATGAATTCAACATAAGAACAAGAATAATTTTTGGAAGAACTTTGAAAAATATTTTTAAAATAAGAGAAAAGGAGGGGGAAATGGAAATAAAATGAGTAATGCAAGTAAATTATTTAAAAAGATCCAATACCTTAGTAAATGAGAAACAAAAAATAATGAAAAAAAACATTTTAAATAACAGAATTGGCCAAATGGAAAAGAAGCTCAACAAGGAACATAATTCCTTTAGAATTAAAAATGGGCAAGTGGAAGCTAATGACTCCATGAAACATCAAGAAGTGATAAAAATAAAGTCAAAATGATGAAAAATAGAAAAAGATGAAATATTTCATTAGAATAAAAATGAAGTGGAAAATGGATTGAAAAGAAATAATTTAAGAATTACTGGGCTAGGACTTCCTTCCGGGGGTGGAACCATGGTGGCGGAGATCAGACAGGAGTCTCTGTAACCTCCTCTATCCTCCCCTCAAACCAACAACATATGAAGCCTCTAGACTGATTCTCAAGCAAAAAAATCCACAATATCTGGAGAACAACACGATTCTAGAAGAAGATACTCTGGAAGAACCTCAAAACAGGTCTGCTTTAATTGGGCAGGGGGGTGGTCTACTGAACCCAGACTGCAGCACAGGGAGACCGGGGCAGGGAGCTGGAGCAGGGATCTGGAATAGGAGTCGGAACAGGAGTGGGAGGGTTGTGCTTTTCACACACCTGGGAGTCTTCTGTGGGCCTCTTGGAACTATTTGTCCTGATTGTAGGCAGGTGGTTTGGAGGGTCTGCCTTTTGAGGGGGATAGATTGTGAACCACTGAACCCCTGATGAGCATCAGACCTAGCTGCCATTACACAGCACCTTAAAGCAATCAATCAAACAACAGGACTGATAAGCACCAGAAATAATTCAATCAGCAGAGCTGCCCAGTTCCTGAAATAACTCAATCAGCAGAACTGCCCCAGGGCAAATTAAAGCAGCTGTCCCACAATTGCCCTAAACAGACCTCACACCTTTAAAAAAAAATGAATAAAAAACCAAAAAGAGCTCTCACCATAGACAACTTTCATGGAGAGAGGGAAGAACAGAACTCAAATCCTGAGGCCCCTAAAGGTAAAGCAACTCCAGAAAAAGCCCCAAAGAGAGACATAAATTGTTCTCCATGTCACAAGGCTTTCTTTGAAGATTTCATAAAAAATCTTAAAAGAGAGTTAGAAGAAACATGGGGAAACGAAATGAGATCACTGCAGAATAAAATAGAAAAATGGAAAAAGAATGCAATGAACAAAAAAATGTAATTGGTCAATTGCAAAAGGAACTAAAAACAGTAACTGAAGAAAATAAGACATTAAAAATTAGAATCGAACAATTGGAAATTAATGACTCATCAAGACTTCAAGAATCAGTCGAACAAAAACAAAAAAATGAAGATAGAGAAAAGCATGAAATATCTCCTAGGAAAAACAACTGACCTGGAAAATAGATCTAGGAGAGATAATCTAAGGATTATAGGGCTTCCTGAAAGCCATGATGAAAAAAAGAACCTGGACACTATCTTCCAGGAAATCATAAAAGAAAACTGCCCTGATATTTTAGACCCAGAAGGCAAAATACTCCTTGAAACAATCCACCGATCACCTCCTGAAAGAAACCCAAAAATTAAGTCCCCCAGAAATATCGTGGCTAAATTCCAGAACTATCATACCAAGGAAAAGATATTACAAGAAGCCAGAAAGAAACAATTTAAATATCGGGGAGCTACAATTAGGATCACACAGGACCTAGCAGCTTCTACTTTGAAGGATCGAAGGGCCTGGAACCAGATATTCTGAAGGTCAAAGGAACTTGGATTACAGCCAAGAATAAGTTACCCAGCTAGAATGAGCATTATCTTCCAGGGAAGAAGATGGTCATTCAATGATATAGGAGAATTTCACCTATTTCTACTGAAAAGACCAGAACTGAACAAAAAATTTGATCTACAAACACAGAACACAAGAGAAACATAAAAAGGTAACAAGAAAAAATAACTCTTGAGAACTATATTTATGTTATAGATACTTATAGAATGAGGGTTGATTTTATGAATCTATTATTACATTATAATTATGATACAATTACTGTGATTTTATGATTATTATCATATGATTACTGTGATTTTATGATTATTATTATATGTTTATTGTGGTTTTATGATTATGATATGATAAACTGAAAAAGAAATTAGAGGTAGAAAAGGGATAACACTGGAAGAAGAGGAAAAGGAGTTAAAATAAGGGAAATTACATCACATGTAGAGGCAAAGAAAACCTATAATGATTGAGGGGAGAAAAGGGAGGGGAATGAGAATTGGGTTAATCTCCATCTCATCAGATTTGGCTCAGAGGGAATAATAGATGTACTTATAAGGAAACTGGAGGGAAAGGGGGGGAAAAAGGGGTGGGTGGGGCTCTAAAGGGGAAGGATTGTTTGAGGGAAGTGGTTTTCAAAAGCAAAATAGTAGGGAGGAGGGAAAGGGGATAAGAAAGAGAAAAGCATAAGCTAGGGTAAATAAGATGGCAGGAAATACAGAATTAGTTATTCTAACTGTGAATGTGAATGGAATGAACTCTCCCTTAAAGCAGAAGCAGATAGCAGATTGGATTAAAAACCAGAATCCAACAATATGTTGTATACAAGAAACACATCTAAAACATAGAGATACATACAGGGTGAAGGTAAAAAGCTGGAGCAGAATCTATTATGCTTCAGGTGAACAAAAAAAAGCAGGGGTAGCAATCCTGATCTCAGACCAAGTAAAAGCAAAGATAGACTTAATTAAAAGAGAAAAAGAAGGAAATTATATCTTCCTAAAGGGTACCATAGATGATTAAGCAATATCAATACTAAACATATATGCACCAAGTGGTATAGCATGGAAATTCCTAGAGGAAAGGTTCAGAGAGATGCAAGAAGAAATAGACAGCAAAACTATAATAGTGGGGGATCTCAACCTCCCTCTCTCAGAACTTGATAAATCAAACCACAAAATAAATAAGAAAGAAGTTAAGGAGGTAAACAAAATGTTAGAAAAGTTAGGTATGATAGATCTTTGGAGGAAATTAAATGGAGACAGAAAGGAGTTTATGTTTTTCTCAGCAGTCCATGGAACTTATACAAAAATTGACCATGTATTAGGACACAGAAACCTCAAAATCAAATGCAGGAAGGCAGAAATAATAAATGCATTTTTTTCAGATCATGACGGAATAAAAATCACATGCAATATAAGGCCAGGAGAAAATAGACCAAAAAGCAATTGGAAACTAAATAATTTTATCCTAAAGAATGAATGGGTGAAACAGCAAATTACAGACACAATTACTAATTTCATTCAAGAGAATGACAATAATGAGACAACATACCAAAATTTGTGGGATACAGCCAAAGCGGTAATAAGGGGAAATTTTATATCTCTAGATGCTTATTTGCATAAAATAGAAAAAGAGAAAATCAATGAATTGGGCTTGCAACTAAAAAAGCTAGAGAAAGAACAAATTAAAAACCCCCAATCAAATACCAAACTTGAAATCCTAAAAATAAAAGGAGAGATTAGTAAAATTGAAAGTAAAAAATCTATTGAATTAATACATAAAACTAAAAGTTGGTTTTATGAAAAAACCAACAAAATAGATAAACCTCTAGTTAATTTAATTAGAAAAAGGAAAGAGGAAAATCAAATTGTTAGTCTCAAAAATGAAAAGGGAGAACTTTCCACCAATGAAGAGGAAATTAGAGCAATAATCAGGAGTTACTTTGCCCAACTGTATGCCAATAAATTTGATAACCTAAGTGAAATGGAGGCATATCTACAAAAATATAGATTGCCCAGATTAACAGAAGAGGAAATAAATTACTTAAATAGTCCCATTTTAGAAAAAGAAATAGAAGAAGTCATTAATCAACTCCCTAAGAAAAAATCCCCAGTACCAGATGGATTTACATGTGAATTCTACCAAACATTTAAAGAACAATTAACTCCAATATTATATAAACTCTTTGAAAAAATAGGGAATGAAGGACTCCTACCAAACTCCTTTTATGATACAGACATGGTACTGATACCTAAACCAGTTAAAACAAAAACAGAGAAAGAAAATTATAGACCAATCTCCTTAATGAATATTGATGCAAAAATCTTAAATATTAGCAAAGAGATTACAGAAAATCATTCCTAGAATAATACACAGTGACCAAGTAGGATTTATACCAGGAATGCAGGGATGGTTCAATATTAGGAAAACTATTAACATAATTGACTATATTAATGACCAAACTAACAAAAACCATATGATAATCTCAATAGATGCAGAAAAAGCATTTGATAAAATCCAACATCCATTCCTATTAAAAACATTAGAGAGTATAGGAATTAATAGAATTTCCCTTAAAATAGTCGGTAGCATCTATTTAAAACCATCAGCTAGCATCATATGTAATGGTGATAAACTGGAACCATTCCCAATAAGATCAGGGGTGAAACAAGGTTGCCCACTATCACCATTACTATTCAATATTGTATTAGAAATGCTAGCCTTGGCAATAAGACAAGAAAAAGAGATTAAAGGAATTAGAGTAGGTCATGAGGAAACGAAATTATCACTCTTTGCAGATGATATGATGGTCTACTTAGAGAACCCTAGAGAATCAACTAAAAAACTATTAGAATTAATCCACAACTTTAGCAAAGTTGCAGGATACAAAATAAATCCACATAAATCATCAGCATTTTTATACATCACCAACAAAATGCAACAGCAAGAGATACAAAGAGAAATTCCCTTCAAAATAACTATCGATAGTATAAAATATTTGGGAATATATCTGCCAAGGGAAAGTCAGGATCTCTTTGAGCAAAACTACAAAACACTCTCCACACAAATAAATTCAGATCTAAACAATTGGAAAAACATCAAGTGCTCTTGGATAGGTCGAGCGAATATAATATAGATGGCAATACTACCTAAACTAATCTCTCTATTTAGTGCTATACCA
>JAJPUD010005196.1:120614-142100 GCA_023553655.1 Myrmecobius fasciatus
GGAAAAACAAAAGGTCAAGAATTTCAAGGGAATTAATGAAAAAAAATGCAAATGAGGGTGGCCTAGCTGCACCAGATCTAAAACTATATTATAAAGCAGTGGTCACCAAAACCATTTGGTACTGGATAAGAAATAGAGTAGTGGATCAGTGGAATAGGTTAGGTTCACAGAACAAAATACTCAATGACAATAATAATCTAGTGTTTGATAAACCCAAAGACCCCAGTTTTTGGTATAAAAACTCACTATTTGACAAAAACTGTTGGGATAATTGGAAACTAGTCTGGAAGAAATTAGGCATTGACCCACACCTAACATCATATACCAAGATAAGGTCAAAATGGATTCATGATCTAGGCATAAAGAATGATATTATAAACAAATTAGAACAATGTAGGATGGTTTACTTCTCAGACCTGTGGAGGGGGAAGGAATTTGTGACCAAAGAAGAACTAGAGGTTCTCATTAATCACAAAATAGATAAGTTTGACTATATCAAGTTAAAAAGTTTTTGTACAAACAAAATGAATGCAGACAAGATTAGAAGGGTAGCAGTAAACTGGGAAAATATTTTTACATCCAAAGGTTCTGATAAAGGCCTCATTTCTAAAATCTATAGAGAATTGACTCAAATATATAAGAATTCAAGCCATTCTCCAATTGACAAATGGTCAAAAGATATGAACAGACAATTTTCAGACGAAGAAATTGAAACTATTTCTGGTCACATGAAAAGGTGCTCCAAATCACTATTGATTAGAGAAATGCAAATTAAGACAACTCTGAGATACCACTACACACCTGCCAGATTGGCTAAAATGACAGGTTATTATAATGATAACTGTTGGAGGGGATGTGGGAATACTGGGACACTGATACATTGTTGGTGGAAATGTGAATGGATCCAACCATTCTGGAGAGCAATTTGGAACTATGGTCAAAAAGTTATCAAAGTGTGAATACCCTTTGACCCAGCAGTGTTTCTACTGGGCCTATATCCCAAAGAGATTTTAAAGGAGGGAAAGGGACCCACATGTGCAAAAATGTTTGTGGCAGCCCTTTTTGTAGTGGCAAGAAACTGGAAATTGAAAAGATGCCCATCAATTGGAGAATGGCTGAATAAATTATGGTATATGAATGTTATGGAATATTATTGTTCTGTAAGAAATGACCAACAGGAGGATTTCAGAGAGGATTGGAGAGACTTACATGAACTGATGCTGAGTGAAATCAGCAGAACCAGGAGAACATTATACACAGCAACAAAACTATACAATGATCAATTTTGATGGACATGGTTCTCTTCAACAATGATGTGATTCAAACCAGTTGTGCTGCGATGAAGATAGTCATATACATCCAGAGAGAGGCCTGTGGGAACTGAGAGTGAACCACAACACAGCATTTTAACGCTTTCTGTGAATATTTCCATGCATTTTGTTTTCCTTCTTAGGTTGTTTTTTTCTTCTTCTCTTTCTAGATCTGATGTTTCTTGTGCAGTAAGATAACTGTATAGATATGTATACATGTATTGTATTTGTCATATAATTTATCCTATCTAGCATGTATTAGATTACCTGTCATCTAGGGGTGGTGGGTGGGGGGAAGGAAAGGAAAAGCTTGGGAAAAAAAAGTTTTTTTTTTTGCAAAGGTCAATGTTGAAAGGTCACTCATATGTTTTGTAAATAAAAAGCTTTATATAAAAAAAAAGAATTACTGGGCTAATTCTCCAATTGATAAATGGTCAAAATCATATGAAAAGGTGCTCCAAATCACTATTGATCAGAGAAATGCAAATTAAGAGAACTCTGAGGGACCACTACACACCAGTCAGATTGGCTAAAATGACAGGAAAAGATAAAGATGAATGTTGGAAGGGATGTGGGAAGACTGGGACACTGATGCATTGTTGGAGCTGTGAACGGATCAAACCATTCTGGAGAGCAATTTGGAGCTATGCTTAAAAAGTTATCAAACTGTGCATACCCTTTGACCCAGCAGTGTTTCTACTGGGCTTATATCCTGAAGAAATCATAAAAGAACTAAAGGACCCCACATGTGCAAGAATGTTTGTGGCAGCCCTTTTTGTAGTGGCTAGAAACTGGAAACAATGGATGCCCATCAATTGGAGAGTGGCTGAATAAATTATGGTATATGAATGTTATGGAATATTATTTCTCTGTAAGAAACGACCAGCAGGACGATTTCAGTGAGGCCTGGATAGACTTGCATGAACTGATGCTGAATGCAACGAGCAGAACCAGATCATTATACATGGCAACAACAATACTATATGAGGATCAGTTCTAATGGACATGACTCTCTTCAACAATGAATGCTTTCAAACCAGTTCCAATTGTTCGGTGAAGAGAGCCATATACACCCAGAGAGAGGGATGTGAAATGTGGACCACAACATAACATTTTCATGTTCTCTATTGAGGTTTGCTTGCATTGTATTTCCTTTAACCGATTATTCTTTCTTGTAGATATGATTTCTCCTGCACAAAAAATGATGTATTAACTATATATATATATATATATATATATATATATATATATATAGATATATACTATATCTTAAGTTTTCTAACATAATTATCATGTAGTGGATATCCTGCCATCTAGGGGAGGGGTGGGGAGTAGGGGGGAGGAATTTGTAACAGAAAGCTTTGTAAGGATTAATGTTTAGGAATTACCCATACATATGTTTTGCAAATAAAAAAAATAAAAAAATAAATAAAGATAAGGAAAACAGGAAAAAAAAAGAATTACTGAGCTATCTGAAAGCCATGATTAAAGAAAAACACCTACATTTCATATAAGAAATTATAAAGGAAAATTATGCAGATAGCCTAGAACCAAAGGGTAAAATAGAAATTGAAAAATCCACCAATCACTTCCTGAAAGAGATACCCAATTGAAATATTATACCACGTTCCAGAGTTCTCAAGTCAGGAGAAAATATTGAAGTAGCCAGAAAGAAAAGATTTAAATGTCATGGAGGAACAGTCAGGATCACACTAGATATAATAGTTTTCTCATAAAAAGTTCTGAGGGATGGAATATGATATTTCAGAAGGGAAAGGAGATAAGATTACAATGAAGAGTAACTAACCCTACAACATTGAATATCATCCTTCAGAGAAAAAAAAATGTATATTTAATTAAATGGAGGACTTTCAAGCTTTCCTGATAAAAAAATCAGAGATGAATAGAAAATTTGACTTTCTAATATAAAATTCAAAAGAAGCATAAAAAATTATACAAGAAAGAGCTATCAGAAGGAATTAAATAAAGATAAATTGTTTGCATTCCTATATAGAAAGATGATACTTGTAATTACAAAGAATGTTATAATTATTATGGAAGTAAGGAACATATATAGAGGGCATGTTTGTGACATGACTATAATAGAACGATTATCAATAAATAGATAAAATTAAGGGTGAGAAAGAAGTATGCATTGTGAGAAAGGGGAAAGGATATATATAATGGGGGAAATTATCTTATATAAAAAAGGCATACAAGGAAGAACTCTTAAAATAGAGAGGAAAATAGGGAGGAAGTGTGTTGGATAACACTTGAATTTCACTCTCTTTTGAACTAGTTCAAAGAAAGAATAACATATACACTAAGTTGGGAAGAAAAAATCTATTTTACCCCAAAAGGGGAAAGGAACAGGAAGGAATAAAAGGGCAAATTTATTGGGGCAGTAGTCAGAAGCAAAACACACTTTTGAGGAGAGTGAGAGGACATAAAGAAAAGACAGGATGTAGGGAAACATATAGTAATCATAACTATGAATGGGAATGAGATGAATTCATCCATTAAATGGAAGTGAGCAGCAGAAAGGATTAAAAACCAGGACCTAACAATATGTTGTTTATAAACACACTTGAAATAGAATATATATGTGAGTAACCAAATTTTGGTTAAGATGAGGTTAAAAAAAGGCAAGAGTAGCAATCATGATCTTAGACAAAGCAAAAGCAAAAACAGACCTAATTAAAAGAGATGATGAAAGAAACTACATTTTGTAAAAGATAACATAGATAATGAAATATTATCAGTAGTAACCATATATGCACCAAATAGTATTGCATTCAGTTTCTTAAAGAAAATGTTAAATGAATTAGAGGAGGAAATAGTAAAACTAAACTAGTGGAGTACCTCAACTTTCCCCTCTCATAACTAGATAAATCTAACAACAACAACAAAAAAAAAAACCCAAAACAAGAAAAAAAAATAAGGAGATGAATAGCATTTTTTAAAGTTAGATATGATAGTTCTCTGGAAAAACCAATTGAATGGAAGGAAGCCATATACTTTTATCTCAAGTGTATATAGCACCTTCATAAAAATTGACCATATATTAGGGGAAAGAACTTCAAAACCAAATATAGAAAAGCATAAATCTCAATGTATACTTTTAAGATCATAAGGTAACAAAAATACATTAAGGTATAATGGAAACATAGATTAAAAAAATAATTGGAAATTAAATAATGTAATCTTCTTTTAATTTTTGAGGCAATTGGGGTTTGTGACTTGCCCCGGGGGCCCCCCTATTAGTAAGTGTGAAGTGTCTTGACTTAGTTTTGCTTGGTAGGTAATTCTTGGTTATAATCTAAGCTCCTTTGTGCTGTAGAATATTTGAAACTTGGTTATATCATTTCTGGGAGTTTGCATTTTGGGATCTTTTTCAGGAAGTGATTGATGGATTTTTTCCATTTTTATTTTACCCTTTGATTCAGAATTATCAAAGCAGTTTTACTTAATATTTTCTTGAAAGATGGTTTCTAGGCTTTTTTATTTTTTGATCATGACTTTCAGGTATCCAATAATTTTTTAATTATCTCTATTGGATCTACTTTCCATAGCAGTTTTTCCCCCCAATGAAACATTTCATGTTTTCTTCTATTTGTTTCATTATTTTAGTTTTCTTTTATTGTATTTTGATTTCTCATAAAGTCATTAGTTTCCATTTGGTCAATTTCAATCTTAAGGAATTAGTTTCTTCAGGGAGTTTTTGTACCTCCTTTTTCATTTGAACAATTCTAGTTTTGAAGGAGCTGTTTTCTTCAATGGATTGTTTTTTCCTATTTGGCCAATTTTGTCATTTAAGACTTCCTTCTTTTTATTGTTTATTTTTTTCACTTTCTTTTCCCTTTGTCCTAGTCTGTTTTTAAGGTGTTATTTTCTTCCATTTTTTGGTGTCTCCTTTATTAAGCTTTTCAATTGTTTTTCAAGATTTTCTTGCATCATTGTCATTTGTCTTCCCATTTTCCCCTCTACCTCTCTTACTTGATTTTCAAAATTATTTTTGAGTTTTTCCATAGCTTGAGGCCAATTCATATTTTTCTTGGAAGTTTTGGATGTTGCAGCTTTGAATTTATCTTCTGAGTGTGTGTTTTGATGTTCCTTGTCACCATAATAACTTCTATAGTCAAAATCTTTTTTTTTTCTATAGTTTGCCCATTTCTCCATTCTATTACTTGACTTTTAACTTTTTATTAAAGTAGGGCTCTGCTTTCATGTTGTGGATTGTACTGTCCCAATCTTTAGGTATTTTGTGCAACTATTTTCAGAGCTTTTAGGAACCCATAAGTTTTCAGTTATTCCAAGGTATTATGATCTACAGAGAAGTGTTCACTATTCACTACTCTCCTGGAGTATGCTCTGGTCTCTGAGTGACCACACACACTCTTTTCTGACCTGGAACTCTACTGTGAATGCAAGTTCTAATGTGTTAGTGCCCTTTTTTTGCCCTGGGACTAACAACCAGGACTGTAATCCTGATACAAGTATGGGAAAAGCAATACATTCCTGCCTCAGTGCTAGCAAAGAGACTCCTGTACATTCTTTGTGAACAGTTATTTAACCCTTTATTGTCTGTGGGCTAAAAGCTCTAGAAGACATTACTGCTGTTGCTGATTCAATAGCTCCCAAGGCCTGTTTCTCCTTTCTTGGGGTCAGGCCTGTTCTAGCAGGGCCTGTGATAGACTGTGCTCCACTCACATCCTTGTGTAATAGACCTTTCCTGCCAACCTTATAAGATGTCTTGGGCTGGAAAATTGTTTTACTATATCTTTTGTGGGTTCGACTGCTCTAGAATTTGCTTCAAGTCACTACTTAAAATGTATTTGGAGGGTGAGTTTCTGCCTTTACTCAATCATTTTGGCTCTGGCTCCTTCACACTGTATTTAAAACCAGAATAACATGAGGAAATTCAACATCAAAGGAAATTTGTTTTTAGTATAAAGAAGGGTCGGCATATTTGTTGTCTGAAGAGAAGGAACATAATATAGAGGAAACGATTAAAATCCATGAGAGCTAAAGGATGACAGAAAATGAAAAATGTTCTAAAAGAGACAATTAGGGATGATATTAAAAGTACAAGATAAGGAGTTAATTTTAGCAAAAGGCTGGAGTTGATATTTGGTCTTTATCAGAAGCTAGAAAACAGACTGTAGGTGATTATACTGCAAGAATATTTCCCCTGAGGCAATTGAGGTTAAGTAACTTGACCAGGGTCACACAGCTAGGAAGTATTAAATGCATGAGACCAGATTTGAACTCTGGTCTTCCTGACCTCAGGGCTGGGGCTTTATCCACTGCATCACCTAGCTGCCCCTATAACTGCAAGATTTTAAGGAAGACACACAGAAGTTGAAAGTATCAACATAGAAAATCTTTCCTTTCTTAGTGAAGTCTTGAGATGGGATCATCACATAACAATGAAAGGCTAGAGAATTGAGGTGAGGACTTCAGAAGAGAAAAGTAGTTATGGAACATCTGTTTACAGCCATGTAATAGAGATTTTATAAAAAAAAATCAACAAAAATGTTCAAATCATGACCTGAAAAGCAGCATAGCACAATATATAATAACTTGGTGGTAGTATCAAGGATCAGATTCTGTCTCTGATACATACTATATGTGTAGGACCCTAAATAAATGATTTAACTTCTCTGGATCTCTAGGCAATTCTGTAAGAATAGAAATCTCTAATTTATATTGGAGGGAAATTTTCTGCTCCTAATTTTCTCTAAATCAATACAATTATAAGCCTACATAAAAAAGAATTTATTCTTGATTAATATTTTTCTTTTATTGAACATTATATGATTGTACAACTACAGATATCTTTTCTTTAAATATATTCTCTAATTCTTTCATATATAACACCTCTTGTTTACCCAACTAGAGTGTTTAATGCTTAAGAGGAAGAACCATTATTTCCATGCTTTGCATTGCCCAGTATACCTGGTAAATTGTAGAAATGTGTTGTTGTAAAGATATTGAGTTTCAACCTAAAGAATGATTAATTACTCTCATTATTTGATTGATTTTGTATATAGAAACATTCAGAAAGAAAAAAAAATAATGAATGTGAGTGATACATTGTGGTCACAAGTAACCAGAATTAAAACAATTTTGTCTTCTTGCCTATGTCTATAAATTAAGGGTAAGAAATCTCATGAAAAATAATCACTAAACATTATACACTTTCATACTTTAAAAGTTTTAATTCACTAATTAAGCATCAGTAAATGGACAGTGATTTAATTATTTAGAGAACAAATGATTTAGATGGTGCTACCCAAATCGGTAATTTTAGATTTAAAAAAAGTTATACTTGATATGTAATATGTTTATTTAAAAAAAATAAGAAAAGACAAGCCATATTATTGGTTAATTGCTCCCAAATAATGATAAGTTCTGCTACCAAACTGATTTGTTGACTAATTTTTTGTGACACATGAATGATAACATTTATGTAGCAAAGTATTTTATATCAATTATCTCGTTGATGAGAAAACAATTCAATTTATAGTGTTTAATTATGATTAAGTTTCTCCAGAATAAATGCAAAAGCCTAAAAGTAAAATGTACAGTATTGGACAATCGAATTTTATTTTGGCCTATGGCCTTTTTATTCCCAATAGAGTGCTAGGAAGATTTCTGGAAATCAAGTCACATATTACAGTATGAAATCTTTTGAAAAACATTGATCAATAATAAGGTGGTGGAATAAGGAATGAATTCTGATCTCTAAATTCATTATGTTCACATAAGAAGTATGTTTCAGGAGATTTTGTGATGCCTTGACCATAGAGAAATGTTTTTTGTTTCCACTGTCTTTCTTTCTATTCATTCAAGGTATTTGCTTTTCTTTTTAAATAGGGTAGTTGATAAAAGAATTAATAGAGTCATGAGATTATATGTAGTATATTATAGTTATACTCACATTACAAAAATAGTAAATTGCAAGTAGACACCAAACATAGTACAATTAAATTAGCTACTTCTATCTATATCAAGCCAGAGAAAAAAGTGGAGTAGACAAAGATATATTAAATATATAAGCCATGTGAGCCCTTTGTTCTGAAATAGTTATAAAAAAGAGCTGCATATATAAAAAAGCAGAAAAGTTATGATATTTGTATTTGTATAGCATTTTTATGGCTTTCCAAGCACTTTTTTTTTTTTAGAAAAGAAGCATTTCTATGTATTTAATTATAGAATCTCAGAGTTGGAAGGAACCCTAGTGATCATCTAATTGTAATTCACATTTACATAGGGAGGATTTTAATGTGATGATATACTGTTCACATTTTGATTGAATTATATAGCTGACTACATAACCATTCATTCTATAAATCAGGATCCATTGTATAAATGCATGAGATAGCGAGAAAACATCTAAAACTGCCAGAAGACTTAAATTTTGTTCTCAGTTTTGTTACTAATTTTAAGACTTTAAGTTTTCAAAGCTCAAAGTTTTAAAAGTTCACGAAAATCTGATGAGATTACTGGTGCTATTTTTATTATCCCTATTTTAGAAAAATGAGGAAATTGGAGTTCACAGAGTGATTAAGACAGTGAGCAATTGTTGAAGTTAGAATTTGACCCCAGGACATACTCTCAGCCTGGTGGTCTATTTATTACTATCCTATGCTGTCTCCCTGGCCCATTCTCCTATTCTATGAAGGAATTCCCTTGAACATTCAATTCTTTCATTTTACTAATGAGGAAGTGTGACCCCTTGGGAAATGAAGTCATTTGCACAAAAAATACCCACTTGGTAGTAAAACTAGAACTTATATTTAAATGTCCTAGCTCGTCCAGTACTTTTTGTACTCTGATATTTTAGAATGATTTTTGCCTTATAGAATATAGAACTTCTATAGACAGTTATACAATATTATCAAAATATATAAGTCCAAAACAATTCTACATCATTACACATTAAAATTCTTCCTTTTTGTAACTTTCATTTGGGGTATCAAAATTCCTTGATACTCCTTTGAATGATTGATTTATCTCCCATAAACAGTTTGGTAAAGTATTTGATTTGTGTCCTAAGATACTATCAGAGAGACAGAGATATAACCTAAAAACTGACAGCAAGAATAGATGGGTTTATGATCTGGATCATGCATATCATTATAATGTTTTTCCTCTATAAGTATCATTATGCTGTTTTACCTAAATCCATCTATTTTCCCATTATTGTTTATGGGCACTACTCTTCTTTTAGTCCATCAGGTTCTCACAGTCTCACTGTCATCTTCACTTTCCATCATTCCATATCTATATGGCTTATCTGATCAATTACCAGATTTTGTCAGTTCCACCAAAATATCTCCCATATCCTCTTTTCTGTACTCATACAGCTACTATTGTAATCTACCCTACTATCACTCCTCACCCAGCTTATTGGAAAAGCTTTCTAATTGATCTGCTCCCTTTCTCCTCTTTTAGCACCAATCTAGGCTCCCTACCAAGGTGAAACTGCTAAAGTTCAAGTCATTCCCAAACTCAACTCTAGTGATTACTTGATGATTCTAGGACCTAATAATAATTTGTCTTTTTTCTCATTGTTTTACAATTCCTTATTTGTTTAAGAATAATAGCACACATTTATATAGTGTACAAATAAGTAAATGAACAAATTGGGAGTGTGTTATGGGCAAATCTGACCCAGGTTGGTACCATGTCATTTCAGGTTCAATGTTGGAATAAAAAACAACAACAACAACAACAACAAACAAACAACAACAACAAAAAAACTCTGATAGATGAATCAACAATTAACAAAAGCAACAAAATGAAGCGCGTATGAGTGATTCAGTACTTAGCAAAAAGTTTGCTTAGTCATAGCTTAGAACGAATATCCAATAAAGATACTCCAGCATTTATCGCAACTAGATTCTATCTCCTACACCTGTATCCATATGAAAATATATTTGGCCAGCAGAGCAGCATGTGGTGATTTAATTCATCTTGAGACATTCTCTATGTTGAAGGGACTTGACTTCATATAGATTGGCTTTTATGAAAATATGTAGAGATACACTTTAAGCTTTAACCTAATGGTACAATTAAATTTTAGGAAATCTCATCACTTTTCAGTGGAAAATTAGCCTAAGAGATGTTGTGAAGGTTGAAAAGAATCCTGGTAGATAGTAATCCTCTCCCAGAATGGATGCTCAATTTTTTTTTTTTCACAGATGGAGATGCATGATCAAAAAAGCTTGAAGTTTGGAGTAAACAGTTTTTATGTGTTATGGTGAATAAGAAATTACATTACTTTGTAGTGATATGCCAACCTTGTGGTGAGAAGACTTTCCAAACTGAGCTAAGGTTATTTCTTAGACATCAAACACAGAATCCTTCAAAGGGTCCCTAAAGGAATATCTATGGAAATCTAAAAATAACAAAATCAGAAATATGTAAAGATTCTGATTACAGGCTAGAGAGGATTTTACACATCAATTACAAAGGAGCTGAGTCTAAGTTTTTCTTAGATCCTGCTTTTTATTTACTTATTCTCCTCTATGAATTAGATGCCAGTCGAAACTTCTAGGCTACTAAAATGAGATAAACTTAATTGAACAAGATTACCAGTTCAATCAGCACTTCTAGAACTCGGGTTCTAAACTTATCCCTTGAGTAGGTATTTGGATTGCAAAAGACAGTTTTCTATCTGTCCTGGAAATTCATCTTATGGAAAAGAATGACCTTGGAGCTACCTGTCATGTTCTCACTGAAGTTTGTAATGAACCTAAGTAACTTTGAAGTGCTACTCTCAGTCTTAATTCCTTTACCTTGCTTCCAAAGATTCTTCCTGTGGCCTTAAAGCACTTAGAATGACCCCAGGGTTATATCCTTAATCTTGACTAGAGCTTTTGAATTGTTCTTCCTCCTTAGAAACTTATCTCACTCTTTCCTGTACAACTAGCTATATTTTGTTTACCTGAAACAAATTTACAAGTCAATAATTAAGGCTTGCCCTTCTTTGAGAGGGAAATACAGCTTTTTATTCTCCCTCTAATATCAATCATTTGATCAAAATTTACTAAGCATCTACTATGTGCAAATCACTATATTAAGCTAGCTCATGCCAGAAATATTTCTATTTGTTTGAACTTGTTTTATCCAAGACTATTCCCTATGATGCAGACACAATCTTTTTTATTCATCATTCAAAACATTACTTAAGGTGTTATATTATATATCAATTTGAACTGAATTCTGGACAAATAAAAAGTTTGAATTTTACATAGTTTCTGCCTTCATGAAACTTATGACATTGTAAGAGAAATAAGACATCAAGAAGTATAATAACACTCAAATTTTTATTATATAGAGCAGAAAGAAGTAAAAGAAAAAGTGAGGACAATAGGAGAAGGTTTATATTAATTAGAGAGATCAAGAAAGGCCATTGGGAGAATGCATGATTTGAGTTTAATATTAAAGTTTAGATGGGAATTCAACAATAAAATGAGAAAGAATAGCTTTTTAGGCACAGTGGATAGAATGAACAAAAAAGACACGAGTGTAAGAAGAACATAATATATTCAAAGGATAGAAGGCTGCACTTTGTCTGGCACACATATTCCAGGCAGAGGATTTATGTGGAATAAGATTTTAATGGTAGAATAACATGTTTGTGAATAGCTTTTAATTCCAAACAAATTGGAATTGGATTTGAAATTTAGGGAATAAGGAGCTAGTCAAGTTGCTTTTGCTATTATTTACTTTGGTTAGATTTTTAACAGATGGGAGAGAGGGCTGAATCTATATATAAAATATTATTGTAGAAGTAATATTAAAGATGGGATGGAGAGTGAAATGAAGGGGGAAGTCTGTTATAGTAATGCAGATTTCTGGATATGAAATATTCTCCCAGACTAAGGGATAGAAATGCATATAGAAGGGAAAGCATGGATACAAGAGCTACAATAAAAGTAAAATAAAGAGGTTGCAGATATTGATTGTATTATGATAAAAGGACACAAGTGGAATGTTAAAGACAACAATAAAATTGTAGACAGAGGAGACTATATCAGTGATGATGACAAAGACAAAAATAGTGAAGAGGAAGAGATCAGGAGAAAAGACATTTGATTTTAAACTTGAGTGTAAGATACAATGGGACATTTAATGGAAATATCTTATAGACAGCTGGGAACACTCATCTGTATATCAGATATTAAGTAAATGCTGAAAGTTTACATTAGGATGATGAGTAAATTTCTTATGTAGCAGTTGAAACCATTGGAGTGGGGGGGAGAGCAGGGTTGTCAAAACCAAGGTGGCAGAGTACAGGCAGAAGCCCATAAATCTTCAACATTCTCCTCCTTACAAATTTAAAATGATTTTTCAAATCAAATTTTGAAGTAGCAAAGTCAACAAAATGTTAAAGTGAGACAATGTAGGAGATCTGTAGGAGAGATCTTGCCTTAGTGAAGAAGGAGCTGGCCCAGAAAACAGCATCAAGATAAGCAGTGGGCCTTGGATATGGCTGAGAGAGCAGCAGCCACAACAGCTTTGGGAACTCTTAGTCCAGAGATGATAAAGGAGTTGTACAAGTCAGAAAGAGAATACAGAAAAGCTTTTTCTGACACTGGGTACAGTGGATACTAATTGGCAACTCTATTGCTCATACCTAGTTCTGGGTCACAGTTCCAGGACACATACAAATCCAAGAAGTTGTGATTTCAGGAGAGCACGGGACCTGGTCATAGTTCCAAGGCCAAGAGGAACACTGGCACTTACAGTTGTAGGGCACCAGAAACCTTTCCTGAGTAAAGACCAGAGCATAGACCAGGAAAGTAATGACAACACCTTTCCCTAGATCCTACCACCTTGGAATAACTGAAAATTTATAGACTCATAAAACTAGCTATAAAGCCACACACACAACCTCAGAGTTGAGGATTTAGGGAAGATAGTGGAGGTCAGAAAATTTCAAGATTTCCATATTTTCTTCACAACCAAAAAAAGAAAATAAGCCTCAGGATGAACACAAATTGGTAAAAAAAAAAATAAGACAAGCAGAATAAGGGTCTACCTGGGACAACCCAAGAAGACTTAAAGAAAACTATCAGATCATGGTTTAACTAGTATGAAAGTATAAACATTTCTAGGCTTATTCCACTGAAATAGCAAGTGGGTAATTGTGGGCTAGCTGGATTTAGAGGCTTCTCAGCTGGAACCACAGGAACTTTCACCTTCCAGACAGCATGAAGACTTCTGGGTCTGAGTCTAGGAAAATTCAGAGAATTAGGGCTGTTAAGCCCAACTGTGTTACTGAGATGTGGTCCTGGGCAAGAAGGTACTAGCAAACTCTTAGTGAATGCAGAAACAGTGGGGCAGGGAATCTATTGGCTATAGACACAGAAGAGTGGAGTTATTGGTTTTGGTTTCTAGGACAGAAGGGAGAACTGAAGTGAAGTCAGAGGCACCATCCTCCCCACCCCAGGACTAGAGGTGATTACACAAATAAGTTCTCATTTTAAAGAAAAAAAATGAGCAAGCAGAGTGGAAAGAACCCAAGCATAGAAAGTGTCTGTGGGAATAAGAGGAAGACTGGGGTTCTTCTTCAGAGGAGAGCATTGAATAAAAAAAAAAGTTTTTCCCATCCCAAAGAACCTCACATTAAATAGTTACCTGGCTAGAAAGAATTTATAAAACTCAAAAAGACTAAAAATCCAACTAGAGAGATTGAAGAAAAACTTGAATATAAAAAACCCAAGAAAAATGAAAATATTATGAAAAGAAAGTCAGTTAACTAAACAAGGAAGTCCAGAGTCTTAAAGACAAAAAATTATTCCCAGCTTAGATAGACTCTGGAAAAACTGGTGAGAGGATCTTACTAACAACAAATTAGCAACTAAGACTCTCTAGATCAAGATAGTAGCAAATCAGTGGGGCAGCCTGTAGTCCCAGCTCAGAAGGCAAACTCTGGGAAACCAGTTTTTTTTTTCCTGAGAAGAGCAGGCAAAGCTATGCCCTGCAAATATAAGAGGCCCCTGTGCTCAAAGCCATGGCTCAGAGCTACATAGGAAACTTGGGACAGAGCCCTCTATAGCCTAGGAGCAGAGCTCAAACATAAAAGTAAAAAAAAAAGATAACACCAAAAGAAAATAAAGGAAAATAAATAAGGAACAGAAATGAACCTTGACCATAGAAAGGTACTATGGTGACAAGGCAGAACAAAATGTAAACTCAGATGAGGACAAAATGTCCACAGAAGAAATCTCAAAGAGTGATATAAATTGGCCTCAAGTCCAAAGAATCTTCTTGGAAATACTCATAAAAGATTTTAAAAGACAAATAAGAAAGATAGAAGAAAAAAATGAGAAAGGAAATGAGAATTATGCATGAGAGTGAACAGCTTGGAAAAAGAAGAGGGAAAATGTCTGAAGAAAACAACTCTTTAAAAAGTAGAATTAACCAAATGCAAAAAGAGATACAAAAACTAACTGAAGAAAATCACAGGAAATCACATGAAAACCATGAACAGAGCTAATGGAAGCTAATGACTCTGTGAGACAGCAAGAATCAGTGAGACAAACTAAAAAGATTGAAAAAATTGAAGAAAATGTTAAATGTCTTATTGGAAAAACAGCCGATCTAGGAAATAGATCCAGAAGGGAAAATTTAAAAATTATTGCCCTACCTGAAGCTCATGACCAAAAAAAGAACCTGATTAGAATTCTTCAAGAGATCATTAAGGAAAATTGCCCCAATATTCTAGAAAGAAAGAGGTAAATACTAATTGAAAGAATCCATTGATCATCTTTGGAAAGAGATCCCACAAGGAAACTGCAGAACTATAATATCAAGGAAAAAAATACTGCAAGCTGTCATACAAAAACAATTAAAATATCAAGGAGTAACAGTCAGGATTACTCAGGATCTGGGAGCTTCTATAATAAAGGATTGGAGGACCTGGAATACCATATTCTGGTAAAACAAAGGACCTGGAGTTACAACCAAGAATTAACCACCCAGTGAGACTTAGTATCATGGAGCTTTCCTTAAAATAATTAACATATCTAATTAAGATCAACAATAAGCATTATTTGTAGTGGAAAGAAGCTGGACGCATTTCCAATAAGATGAGGGGTGATACAAGGATGCCCATTATCACCAACTATTAATCAATTTTGTACTAGAAATTTTGGCTTTAGCAATAAGAAAAGAAAATGAAATTAAAGGAATTAAAATAGGCAATGAGGAAATAAACTACTGCTCTTTGCAGATGATATGATAATGTAATTAGAGAATGCTAGAAAATTATCCAAAAAATTTACTGGAAATAACAGCTTTAACAAAATTGCATGATATAAATACAAATCATCGACATTTCTTTCTATATATTACTGAGATGGATCAGCAAGAGATGGAAAGAGAAATTACACTTAAAATTACTGTAGACAAAATAATATCCTTGGGGGGGGTCTATCTCCCCAAACAAACCCAAGAACTATATAAACACAATTACAAAATACTTTTCACACAAGTAAAGTTAGATGTAAACAATTGGAAAAATATTAATTGCTCAAACTAATATTATTAAAAAAAATACAATTCTGCCTAAGTTGGTCTACTTGTTGAAACTGCCAAAAACTTATTTTATAGAACTAGAAAAAATAATAACAAAATTCACTGGAAGAACACAAGGTCAAGAATATCAAGGGAATTGATGAACAAAAATTACAAAGGATGGTGGCCTAGGAGTATCAAACCAAAAACTATATATAAAAACAATATAAAATATAAAGCAGCAGTAATCAAAACCCATTTGGTATTGGTTAAAAAATAGAATGGTGGATCAGTGGAATAGGTTTGATACATATGACATAATAATTAAGGCCTATAACAATCTTCTATTTGATAAAACCCCAAACTCTAGCTTCTGGAATAAGAACTTATAATTCAACAAAAATTGCTGGGAAAACTGGAAATAATATGTCAGAAACTCAGGTTAAACCTATATCTCGCATCTCATACTATAATAAGGTACATAATTTGGTACATGATTTAGGCATAAAGTATGATACCACACATTAGGAGAGCAAGGGGATAATTTACCAATCAGGTCTTTGGAGGAGAGAGGAATTTATGACCAAAGAACTAGAAAATATTATGACAGGCAAAATGGAACCTTGATTACATTAAATTAAAAAGGTGTTGCATAAACAAAACCAACATAAACAGTGTTAAAAGGTTAGTACAAAGTTGGGAAAAAATCTTTACAGTCAATGTTTCTGATAAAGGTCTAATTCCTAACATATAAAGAACTGTTTCAAATTTATAAGAATCCAAGTCATTCCTCAATTGATAAATAGTCAAAGAATATGAAGATAGTTTTCAGATGATGAAATTAAAGCCATCTATAATTATATGAAAAATGCTCTAAATCACTATTGATTAGAGAAATGCAAATTAAAACAACTCTACGATAGCACCTCATACCTTTCAGAGTAGCTAAGATGACAGGAAAAGATAATGATAAATATTGGAGAGGAGTGGGAAACTAGGACACATGCATTGTTAGTGAAGTTGTGAAAGGTTCTAACCATTCTGCAGAACAATTTGGAACTATGCCCCAAGGGCTATAAAACTGTGCATACTCTTTGACCCAGCTGTTTCTCAAGGGAAATCATAAAGGAAAGGACCCACATATGCAAAAATGTTTGTAGTAGCAAAGAATTGAAAAGAGTAGTAGATGCTCATCAATTGGGAAATGGCTGAATAAGTTGTGGTATATGAAGGTAATGGAATATTAATGTTTTATAAAAAATTAGGAACAAGCTGATTTTTGTAAAGCATGGAAAGATTTACATGAACTGATACTGAGTAAAACAAGCAGGACAAGAATACATTGTATGCTATAACACCAAGTATGTGCTATGAAATCAACTATGAAAGACTTGGTTCGTCTCAATGGGACAGAAAATGTCATCTGCATACAGAAAAATAACTAAGGAGATTGAATGCAAATAAACCCATGGTATGTTCACTTTTTTTTCTTTTTTTTAATCTCTCCCATGGTTTTTCCCTTTTGCTCTGATTTTTCTCTCCCAATATGATTCTTAAAGCAATGTGTATTAAAAATGAATAAATTTACTAGAAACAAATTGAGATGATCATTTAAAAAATCATGAAATTAAATTAGATTACAAATAGAATATAAAGGACTAAAGGGACAAAAGAAGGAGATGAAGCTAAGATAGAAAACTTAAGGCAGGAAACTGCTTGGGCTCTCTCATTTTCTTTTGAAAACAATATGAAACCAAGCCTCTGAACAGTTTAGAATGACAGAGTTTATAAGAGATGGAATGAAATAATTTTCCAGTTTAAAATAGGTTGGAAGGATTCAAGAAAAGTCAGTTTCACTAGGGTATAGGGTGTGTGCAGCCTAGCTCAGACAATATCCCGGAAAGCCAGATGGAAGGCCATAATTACTGCATGAATCAGCAGCAACTTAGAACTTTTTATCCTGGATCAATAAAACAGTAGAAGAGCAGATGACTGGGGCAAACTCCAGTCCCAGCACAGGTGGTAAATTCCCAGACCAGGAAACCAGAGAACAACAGGGAGTACTAGATTGGGCTGTTGTCAGTGCTGTGAGCAAATCATGAAACCCAAAGGGCCCTTGTGCTCAAAGCCAAAGTTTATAGCTTCACAAGAAGCTTGGGAGAAGCTTAGGCAAGAGTCCCAGGAGCAGAGTTCAGCTTTAAAAGATACAAAATAGGGGAGTAGGAGGAAGAAAGAAAATAGAAATCAAAATGAACATACACCATAGAAAGCTACTATTGTGACATAGGACCAAACACTAACTCAGAAGAGGACAAAATGCTTACAGGCAAAACCTCAAAAAGTCATTTGAATTGATCTCAAGGCCCAAAGGTCTTCTTGGAAGAGCTCATAAAGACTTTTAAAAGTCAAATAAGAGAGGAAGAAGAAAAATTAGGAAAAGAAATGAGAGCTATGTAAGACAGTGCCAACAGCTTGGAAAAGGAAGGAAAAAAATTGAAGAAAACAATTCCTTAAAAAATGCAATTGGCCAAATTAAAAAAAAATCCACTGAAGAAAACAACACCTTTAAAAGTAAAATTAAATGGAAAGGAGGTATAAATGCTAACTTAAGAAGACCATATGTTAAAATCTAGAACTATACAAAATAAAGCTAATGACTTTAGGAGACATCAAGGATCTGAAAAACTAAAAAGAATGAAACAATAGAAGAAAATGTAAAATATTTCATAAGAAGAAATGATCTGGAATATAGCTCAGGAGAGACAATTTTAAAATGATCGAATTATTTGAAAACCACAACCAGTAAAAAAGCCTGGACAGCATTCTTCAAAAAACTATCAGAAAACTGCCTTGATAAACTAGAAACAGAGGACAAAAGAGTCATTGAAATAACCCATCAGTCTCCTCCAAAAAGAGTTCCCACAAGGAAATTTTTAAGAAATATTTTTGCAAAATTCAAAGAAATTCAAGGAAAAAATACTACAAGGTACCAGAAAGAAACAATTCAAGTTCTGAGGAACCATCTTTAGGATTACCCACCATTTGGCAACTTCTACAATAAAGGATTGGAGGAGCTGGAATACCATATTCCAGAGGATAAAGACCTGGGATTCCACCCAAGAATAAATTACCCAGCAAGATTGAGCATCACCTTTCAGGGTAGAAGATAGATCTTAAATGAAATAGGGAATTTACCTTAGAAAACAGATATGATAGACCTCTGGAGAAAGTTGAACGGTGATAGAAAGGAATGTACCTTTAATCTCAGTGGTCCATGGCATCTATGTAAACATGATCATGTGTTATGTGAAAACCTCAAAATCAAATGCAGAAAGGCAGAAAAAGTAAGTGCATTATTTTCAAATAATCATGCAAAAAATAATACATGCAATAGAGGTCCAGGGAAAGATAGACTAAAAACTAATTAAAAATTAAATAATCTTATCTTAAACAATGAGTGGGTCAAACAACAAATCATAAAAACAATAAATAATTTCATTCATGAGAATGATGATAATGAATCAACATATCAAAATTTATAGTTTGCAACCAAAGCAGTTAAGAAAATTTTATATCTCTAAATTCTTACATGAATAAAATAGAGAAAAAGGAGATCAAAAAAGAGATTGATAAAATTTAAAGTAAGAAGAAAAAAAGAAGATCCAGTGTTCAACTACTCTATTTCTTAGCTAGTACCAAATAGTTTTGATGAGCACTGCTTTATAAGGTGGCACAGCTAGGCCACCTTAATTAACATTTTTCACTAATTCCCTTGAAATTCTTGACCTTTTGTTCTTCAAGATGAACTTTGTTACTACTTTTTTCTAGATTTGTAAAATAATGTCTTGGGAATTTGATTAGTATGGCACTAAATAAGTAGATTAATTTAGGTAGTATTGTCATTTTTATATTTGCTCGGCCTACCCATGAGCACTTAATATTTCTCCAACTGATTAGGTCTGAATTTATTTGTGTGGAAAGTATTTTGTAGTTGTGTTGGTATAGTTTCTGACTTTCCCTTGGCAGATAGATTCCCAAATATTTTATACTAACTACAGTTCTTTTGAATGGAATTTCTTTTCATTTCTCTTGCTGCTGAACTTTGTTGATAATATATAAAAACGCTGATGATTTATGTGGATTTATTTTGCATCCTGCAACTTTGCTAAAATTGTGAATTGTTTCTAGTAGTTTTTTAGTTGATTCTCTGGGGTTATCTAAATATACCATTATATCATTTGCAAAGAGTGATAATTTGGTTTCCTCATGATCTACTCTCATTCCTTTAATCTCTTTTTCTTCTCGTATTGCCAAAGCTACAATTTCTAATACAATATTGAATAGTAATAGTGATAGTGGGCAGCTTTGTTTCACTCCTGATCTTTTTGGGAATGGTTCTAGTTTGTCCCCATTACATATGATGCTTGCTGATGATTTTAAATAGATACTACTGATCATTTTAAGGAAAAGCCCATTTATTCCTATACACTGTAGTGTTTTTAATAGGAGTGGATGTTGGATCATATCAAATCCTTTTTCTGCATCTATTGAGATAATCATATGATTTTTGTTAGTTTGGTTATTGATATACTTGATTATGCTGATAGTTTTCTTAATATTCAATCAGCCCTGAGGGCGGAGCCAAGATGGCGGAGTGAAAAGGTGACTTTCTGCCTCTCCTCTGATCTTCTCTCAAATCAACAATAAAATAAGCCTCTGAACTGATCTTCAAGTCAATGAACTCAGAAATATTTGGGCACAGCTCTCTGGAGAACTTCATATCAGGTTAGTCGGACTCGGACAGAGAGATAAATAGACGACAACTGTGCAGGCTGGAAGTGAGGGTGGGACTCAGCTCAGCTCATCTTGGAAGAAATTCCAAACTCCAAACTCCAAATTCCAAACACCTGGAGTTTATCTGAGGCACTCGGGACACTCTGCCCTGATTGGGGGCAGGTGTTCTGGCAGACTTGCCTTGTTTAAGGAGTAATTCGGATTTAGTCCTAGCCCCCACCAGGCCAGCACCTTAAGTCAACTCGCCGAAGTGCCCCAGGGCAAAGCTTTTTGCAGCTGCCATTTTTTTCCCCTACCTTAAAGAGATATTCACGATGTCTAAAAAAATATGATGAAGAAGCAAAAGAGAGCTCTCACCACAGACAGCTTTTATCAAGGCAAAAAAACGACCCCAGAGCCAGAGGTTCCTTTAGACAAAAATCCAGAGAACATCAGCCAGGACCATCACTGGTCCCCTTTTCAAAAGGCCTTTCTGGAAGACTGCATAAAGAAACTCAAAAGAGAGCTCAAGGATAAATGGGAAAATAAACTGAAATCAGTGCAAGAAGGATATGATGCCCTGCAAAAGAGATATGAAAAAGACACCAATTTATTAAGAAATAAAATTAGTGAAGTGGAAAAAGAGTGCAATGAACAAATTGGCCAGTTACAAAAGGAGCTTGAAAAGGTAACTGAAGAAAACAACACTTTAAAAATAAGAATTGAACAAATGCAAGTGAATGACTCACTAAGACTTGAAGAATCAGTCAAACAAAAACAAAAAAATGAAAAATTAGAAGAAAATATGAAATATCTCCTAGGAAAAACAACTGACTTGGAAAATAGATCTAGGAGAGACAATCTAACG
>JAJPUD010005196.1:147100-167285 GCA_023553655.1 Myrmecobius fasciatus
TAAGAAATAGAGCAGTCGATCAGTGGCACAGGATAGGATATCAGGACAATCTAGGCAATAACCTTAACAATCTAGTATTCGATAAACCCAAAGACCCCAGCTTTTGGGATAAATACTCACTATTTGGCAAAAACTGCTGGGAAAATTGGAAACTAGTGTGGAAGAAATTAGGGCTTGACCCATACCTAACACCACATACCAAGATAAGATCTAAATGGGTTCATGATCTAGATATAAAGAGGGACTTTGTAAGCAAGTGAGAGGAACGTAATATAATTTATCTCTCAGACCTGTGGAGATGGAATAAATTTATGTCCAAAGAAGACCTGGAACTCCTAATTGAACACCAGATGGATAATTTTGATTATCTTAAGTTGAAAAGTTTCTGTACAAACAAAACAAATGCAGGCAAGATTAGGAGGGAAGCATGAAATAGGGAAATCATCTTTACATTTAATGGTTCTGATAAAGGCCTCATTTCTAAAATTTATAGAGAATTGTCTCATATATATATAAGAATTCAAGCCACTCTTCAATAGATAAGTGGTCAAGGGATACGAACAGACAATTTTCAGATGATGAAATTAAATCCATCTCTAGTCATATGAAAAGTTGCTCCAAATCACTATTGATCAGAGAAATGCAAATTAAGACAACTCTGAGATACCACTACACACCTGTCAAATTGGCTAAAATGACAGGAAAAGATAACGATGAATGTTGGAGGGGATGTGGGAAAACTGGGACACTAATACATTGTTGGTGGAACTATGAATGGATCCAACCATTCTGGAGAGCAATTTGGAGCTATGCCCAAAAAGTTGTCAAACTTTGCATACCCTTTGAACCAGCAGTGTTTCTACTGGGCCTATATCCCAAAGAGATCTTAGAGGAGGGAAAGGGCCCCACATGTGCAAGAATGTTTGTGGCGGCCCTTTTTGTGGTGGCTAGAAACTGGAAACTGAAGGGATGCCCATCAATTGGAGAGTGGCTGAATAAATCATGGTATATGAATGTTATGGAATATTATTGCTCTGTAAGAAACGACCAGCAGGACGATTTCAGAGAGGCCTGGAGAGACTTGCATGAACTGATGCTGAATGAAACGAGCAGAACCAGGAGATCATCATACACAGCAACAACAGTATTACATGATGATCAATTCTGATGGACATGGCTCTCTGCAACAAAGAATTGTCTCAAACCAGTTCCAATTGTTCACTCAAGAAAACCATAACCAGAGAGAGGGAAATGAAATATGGACCACAAAGTAACATTTTCATGATCTCTATTGACATTTGTTTGCCTTGTGTTGCCTTTCTCTGATTCTTTTTTTTTTCTTGTAGATAGGATTTTTCTTGCATAACTTCTCAAGCATTTCAACATTATTAGCATGTAGTGGACTTCCTGCCATCTAGGGGAGGGGAGGGGACTGGGGGTAAAATTTGTAATGGAAAGCTTTGTAAAGATCAATGTTGGGGAACTACCCATACATATGTTATACAAATAAAAAGGTTTAATAAAAAAATAAATAAAATACAAAATAAAAAATAAAAAAAAAATAAAATATAAATAGGTTTTGGCTGAATAGTTAGTATCTAAAAAATTTTGTCATTTACAATGCTATTCATTTAATCTAAATTAAAATAAAAACCCAGCTACAAAACAAAACAAAATATTCAATCAGCCCTGAATTCCTGGTATAAATCCTACTTGATCATAGTGTATTATCCTGGGGATGATTTTATGTAATTTCATTACTAATATTTTATTTAAGATTTTTGCATCAATATTCATTAGGGAAATTGGTCTATAGTTTTCTTTCTCTGTTTTCACCCTTACCTGGTTTAGCTAATAGCACCATATCTGTGTTAGAAAAGGAAGTTGGTAGGACTCTTTCTTTCCCTATTTTTTCAAATAGTTTATATAATATTGTAATTGATTGCTCTTTGAATATTTGGTAGAATTCAGATGTAAATCCAGCTGGCCCTGGAAATTTTTTCTTAAGGAGTTGATTAATAGCTTGTTCTATTTCTTTTTCTAAAATGGAGCTATTTAAGTAATTTATTTCCTCTTCTGTTAACCTGGGCAATCTATGTTTTTGTAGATATTCCTCCATTTCATTTAGATTATCAAATTTATTGGCATGTAGTTGGGCAAAATAACTCCTAATTATTGCTCCAATTTTCTCTTCATTGGTGGGAAGTTCTCCCTTTTCACTCTTTGATACTAACAATTTGATTTTCTTCTTTCCTTTTTCTAATCAAATTAACAAAAGGTTTATATATTTTGTTGGTTTTTTCATGAAACCAACACTTAGTTTCATTTACTAATTCAATAGTTTTCTTATTTTCAATTTTATTAATCTCTTATTTTCAGAATATCAAATTTGGCATTTAATTAAGTGTTGCTGATTTCTTCTTTTTTAGCTTTTTTAGTTGTAAGCCCAATACATTCATCTTCTCTTTTTATATATTAGGCAATATATATATATATATATATATATATATATATATGTGTATGTGTGTGTTTGTGTGTGTGTGTGTGTTTTTGTGTGTGTGTGTGTGTGTGTGTAATTTCCCCTTATTACCACTTTGGCTGTATCCCACAAATTTTGGTATATTGTCTCATTATTGTCATTCTCTTCATTATTGATTGTATCTATGATTTGCTGTTTCATCTATTCATTCTTTAGGATTAGATTACTTAATATCCAATTAACTTTTGGTTTATTTTATACTGGCCTTATATTGAATGTGATTTTTATTGCATTATAATCTGAAAAAATGCATTTACTATTTCTGCCTTTCTGCATTTGATTTTGAGATTTTTATGCTATAACACATAGTCAATTTTTGTATAAGTTCCATGAATTGCTTTGAAAAAAGTGAACTCCTTTCTGTTTCTAATTTTCTCCAAAGATCTATCATACCTAACTTTTCTAACATTCTGTTTACTTCCTTAACTTCTTTCTTATTTATTTTGTGGTTCGATTTATCTAGTTTTGAGAGAACAAGGTTGACATCCCACAATATTATAGTTTTGCTGGCTATTTCTTTTTGCATCTCTCTTAACTTCTCCTCTAGGAATCTGGATGCTATACAACTTGGTGCATATATATATATATATATATATATATATTTAGTATTAATATTGCTTCATTTTCTATAGTACCCTTTAGTAAAGTAGTTTCCTTCCTTAGCTCTTTTTTTTTGCTTTTACTTGATCTGAGATCAGGTTTGCTACCCTTGATTTTTTTTTTTACTTCATCTGAAGCATAAGAGATTCTGCACCAGTCCTTTACCTTTACTCTGTATATATCACTGTACTTTAAATATATTTCTTGAACACAACATATTGTAGGTTTCTGGCTTTTAATCCAGTCTACTATCTGCTTCTGCTTTATGGGAGAGTTCATCCCATTCACATTTACAGTTAAAATAACTAATTCTGTATTTCCTGCCATCTTATTTACCTGTTATGCTTTTCTCTTTAATTTCCCCCTTCCCTCTTCCCCAGTATTTTGCTTTTGATGACCACTTCCCTCAAACAATCCTTCCCCTTTTAAACCCCTTCCCCTTTTTTTACACCTTTACCCTAATACTTCTGTTTTTCCTTCTATTAGTCTTTCCCTTTCTTTTCCCCCCTTTGCCTCCCACTTCCCTATGAGGTGAGATAAGTTTCTCTTAGAGCCAAATCTGATGAGAATAGTATTCACACAATGATCACCCCCCTCCTTTCTTTCCTTCAATTATAATAGGTTTTCTTTCCCTCTTCATGAAATGTAATTTGCCTTATTTTACATCCATTTTTTGTCTTTTTTCAGCATGATCCCCATTTCCACCTCTAGTTTTTTTTTCATATTATCTTAATAAAATCAAGTTATACCCTCATTCTCTAGATATACCCATAACAGAAATATACTTCTGAAGAGTTCTTTCCTTTTTACCTTTTTATGCTTCTTTTGAGTTCTGTGTTTGGACATCAATTTTTTTGTTCTTTTTTGATCTTATCATTAGAAATAGGTGAAATTCACATATATCATTGATTGCTCATCTTCTTCCCTGAAAGATAATGCTCAGTTTAGCTGGATAGCTTATTCTTGGGTATAATCCAAGTTCCTTTGCCTTTTGGAATATCAGATTCCAGTATCTGTGATCCTTTAAGATGGAAGCTGCTAGGTCCTGGGTAATCCTAATTATGGCTCCTTGGTATTTAAATTGTTTCTTTCTGGGTGCTTGCAATATCTTTTCTTTGGTGTGATAGTTCTGAAATGTAGCCATGATATTCCTTGGGGATGTAATTTTGGGGTCTCTTTCAGGAGGTGATTGGTGAATCCTTTTGATGGCTATTTTACCTTCTGATTCTAAAATATCAGGGAAGTTTTCTTTTTTTATGATTTTCTGTAAGATAATGTCTAGGTTCTTTTTTTCATTATGGCTTTCAGAAAGCCCAATAATCCTTAGATTGTCTCTCCTAGATCTATTTTCCAGGTCAATTTTTTTTCTAGGAAATATTTCATATTTTCTTCTATTTTTTCATTGTTTTATTTTTGTTTGATTCTTGAAGTCTTATTGAATCATTCTCTTCCATTTCTTCAATTCTAATTTTTAGTGTATTATTTTCTTCAGTTACCTTTTTTAGCTGCTTTTGTAATTGTCCAATTGAAATTTTTTGTTTATTGCATTCTTTTTCTATTTCACAAATTCTGTTTTTCAGTGAATTGGTTGTCTTTTTCATATCTCTTTTGTAGGGTATAATATGCTTTTTCCATTCCTTCTTGCAATGATCTCATTTAATTTCCCCATTTTTCTTCTAACTCTTTTAAGATCCTTTATGCAATCTTACATGAAATTCTTGTGAAATGGGGACCAGCTCATGTCTCCCTTTGGGGCTTCATCTGTAGTTGCTTTACCTTTATGAACCTCAGGATTTGAGGTCTGTTCTTCTCTCTCTCCATAAAAGTTGTCTTTGGTGAGAGTTCTTTTTGGTTTTTTATTCATTTTTTAAGGTTTGAGGCTTGTTCAATGCAAAGGAGTAATAGCTGTTTTAATTTGTCCTGAAACAATTCTGCTGATTGATTTTCAGTGCTGGGTAATCACAGCTAGGTCCAGCATTCTTTGGGGCTCAGTGGTTTACAATTTGCCTTTTGTAGCAAATCTGCCAACCACCTGCTTGTAACCAGGACAGAGTACCCTAAGAGGCTCACAGAAGATTTTCAGGTGTGTGGAAGCTGCAAAGCTCTAACTTCCCTCCCCAGCTTGTTGCCCCTGTCTCCCTGTGTTATGGTCTGGGCTCAGCAGATTGTTCCCAAGCCCATTTGAAACAGATTTGTTCTGAAGTTCGTCCAAGGTATTTTTTGGGAATGTGTTATATTCCAAATATTTTTGGGTTCTGTGACTCCAAAACCAGTTTAGAGGCTTAATTTGCTGTTGGTTTCAGAGAAGCTCAGGGGAGGTCATATAAAATTGTGTCTGCTCTTGGCCATCTTGGCTCTGCCCTTCCCCCCCCCCCAATCTGACTGTTAAAGGGATGAGAAAAGAAGTAGAGAAATAAGAATGAGTAACTAAATCTAAGGCTCTTTTTGTGATCTGTTGTCCACAGGCTAATTATACCAAATCTTGCCTTAGTCCCTCACATTTCCTACCAGAGTTCCTATCCTACTACTCATCAGTGTAGAGTCAAAGGATTTCTGTGAACAAAAATAAACAAAAATGAACAAAAATAAAAACAGATCTTATTGAGTCCTATGTGTACGTAGATATCTTATATTAGACATCCACATGTATGTCTAAAAAAACCTAGGAATGGGAAGCCTAGGAGGAAAACTTTTTAACCCATTTTATTTATTCCCATTGCTTCTGGTAGCAAAATTTCTACAGGGCTGAGAAGATTATTCAGAAATAAAAAATACGGGGGGAGGAGGGCAGAGCCAAGATGATGGAAAGGACACACTTTTCTTTCTGACCTTCTCCCACAACCCTCAGACTAATTAGCAAACTCAGCCTCTGAATTAGTTCTGGACTAGCAGAATCCAGGAATATTGGGAGTGCAACAAATTACCAGCAGAAGATAATTTCAAAGCTCTCCAGAAAAGGTCTGTTTCAATCAGGCACCAAGGACGGTGGGCCAAGCCCAAGCAGGCCAAGCACAAAGAGTGCAGGCAGCACACATTCCATAGATAGTTTTTATGGTGAAAGAGGAGGACAGATTTCAAATCCTGAAGACACTAAAAGTAGATTGTTTCCAGATGAAACCCCAAAAGATAATATCAATTGGTTCATCACACAAGGCTCTCCTAGCAGAAATTTCAAAAGATCTTAAAAGAGAGCTGGAAGAAAAATGGAGAAAGGAAAGGAGAACTTTACAAGAGGGTTTGGAAAAGAAAACACAGAAATTTGAAGAAAATTCATTACAAAATAGACTCGGTGAAATGAAAGCATATAACTCCTTAAAAAATAAAGTTCACAAAATGGAAAAAAAACAGCTCCCTGAAAAACAGAATTTGTGAAATGGAAATGGAAAATAATTCCTTAAAAACAGCAATAGAAAGACATGGAAGAACCTATGAAATTGAGTTCTGTTTTGCTAGGAGGGGATAAATCCTGATTGAAAGTAATAGATTGTAGTGATGGAATTGGAACTAGAGAATCTTAGAGTTGAAAGGGATATCACAAATATCTCCTGAGACTACTTGTTGGGGATTTTTTAGAAGTTACTTATTCATGGATGAAAATGGGCAATGGAAGGGGATATAATAAAACATTACATAGTAAGAGGGTATATTCAAATAAGAAAAAGAAAGGACTAGTACAGGACAACATTAAGTAGAGAGTTGTTAAATAAGAATCTTTGTTTCTAGGTTTTAAGTTCATTGAAGGTCAGTATCCTGTCTAATTTTATTTTGTACTTTTTCCATTGTATAATATTCTGTGTATTACAGGCCTTCCTTGGGTATTTTTTTTAAATTTTAATTGAATGCAATACCCTGATAAAATTATGGTCTACATTGACTTAAAAAGTACCAAACTATCCTTACTTATTCCATGTGAATTTGTTAAAAGAGCATTGCAACTTGTAAAATTAAATAAATGATATTGTAATCTCTTCACTTCAATTGAATTACTAGATAATGAGTGATTTAGCAGATAGAGTGAATTTCCTTTACTTATTTCTGGTGATTAGATTCTCCTTCAACTTGATGACGTGTTCAGGTTTTGAGTGGTTGAGAGAATTCTGGGTTGCAGAGCTGGGAGAGTAGGACAGAATATTTTAATTGAACGGTATGCTTACCTGAAGTTCTTTATATTCAAAGTTGCTGTCAGAGCTTTACTTATTATCATTAGCTCCCCTCACACTTGACCTGTTTTTTAGTGGCAATAGCAAGCACTGGAATAGGAATGTAATTTCCAGCCCCTGTTTACATGTGATTGTTACAACATCTGGTAACAAATGAAAAGTTGAATAATTGTTCAATCTAGGAAAGAATATACTTTCTGCAAGGATGGTTCCTTGAGCTGGGTTACCCCCCAGGGTTTAGTCACTCTGCCAGAGTTAGGCAGACCCTTAGAGCCATAATGTTTTCTGCCCATTAGGGACCTATTTAGTGCCTTGCTGCTGTGATGCATGCAATTCTTATCTAAATGAACTTACTTCAAAGATGTTAGATTTCATCTGTGTGGCTACTCCCTTCACTCTTCCTTTTCATTGTTTCTCTGAGACTAGATAGAGTTCAATGAGTTTCCCTGGCCAAAAACATTCATCTTCCAAAGACTAGTGTTCTCCTAATGAGCCTCTCAGAAATTTGATAGAATGATTGTTAAATGATAGAAACACAGTCCTTATTTAGCCCCTTATTAGGACATATTTGTGAACCCCAAGATAGTCTTTATAAAATTAGTGTTTCTTTGCATAAGACACACCACTTCCAGAATTGGGGCATTTTCATCAGCAATCACCCTTGCATAGAATGCTCTCCCTTTTTATCATTGCTTCATTGCTTTTCTGATTTCTTTCAAAATCCAGCTAAAATTCCATTTTTCCCTGAGGCAATTGGAGTTAAGTGACTTGCCCAAGGTCACACAGCTAGGAAGTATTAAGTGTCTGAGACCAGATTTGAACTTGGGTCTTGCTGACTTCAGGGCTAGTGCGCTATCCATTGCACCACCTAGCTGCCCCTTAAAATTCCATATTTTGTGATATACCTTATTTATTTAATCTTAATGCTAGTGCCTTCTTTCTGTTAATTATCTTCAATGATTCTACTATATATCTTGTTTATATAAAATTATTTTCATGTCTCTTCCCTTAGTTCCTAATTTTACCTTACCTTTAAATATTTCAGTCATTTGGCTTTGTTCTAATATTTTGTATTGCCCTATTGACAATTTGTTCTTCTCCCCTCTAGCTGACCGTTCCTCTATTTCTTTTGCTATATTATCCTCCAAATTACACCATACACTCTAACCACAGATTTAGTCGCTGAGCTTAAAGTGCTTACTACTTAAGGGAATACAAAAAATGATAGAACACATAATATGTAGCTTGAGGAATTTAGAGATAGCTGTGAGTTTATCATCTAGTTTTCTTTTTTTTTTTAGTGCTAGCTTTGTATTCAAAAAATGAAGACTGTAGTAATAAGGACAGATGGTTATATTTCCCTAGAATGATAATAGTTTATTCTAATCTTTTGTCTCAGCCAGAAACACCCTGCTGTCCAAGTGTATGAATTGTTTTGACTTCCCTAAGTTTCAGTCTTATTTTGGAACAAACACAAGTTACAGAGTTTTGGAAATTTGAACTCAAGATCTCAGTACCATGCTATAACCAAGCCCACATTCCAAACCATTTTGTAAATGCTTTTAGGTATAAAGGAAGGGAGAAGAGATTACATCTTCCTGTTGTCATTTTTGTCTTCTCAAGATAATATATACATTGGCACCCTCCTAAATATCCTAAAACCCTGAATTTCAAAGGGATTACAGAATTGCAAAAGGAAAGGACTATTGTTTCTATTATCCTAATGATTTATAGTTCTAGAGATTTATATTATTCTATTGTGTTGTGACCATGATGTGAATATGCTTAACAATTTTCTCATGGAAAGTATCCCTCTAATACAGAATGGAATGCTATTAAATTTCATATGTGTTGGCAGCATGTATTCATTGCCAGCACTCACACATGATCCATAATAGTTTCATTGTTTAGTACCTTGTTCTTTTCACCCTTGTCCAATTCATTTGTTATATGAAAGAAATGTCCTTGTTCCAGATTACACATTTAAACCATCCTTGGGTGTGACAAACTTTTCCCCTCCTATTACATTAAAGTGAAACTTGGTCTCATGCTGTCAAAGCAATACAATTATATTTCCAAAAAATGAGTGGAAAAAAAAATACCTTCATTGTGCATAGTGCTATGAAGCAAGATGTAATCTTTTGATTCTCTCTTGACAGATGTATCAGGTGATTTTGTGTTGCACCATTTCCTTGTATCTCCTTTATGAGGTGCTGAGCTGCATTAATAGTGCTAGCTCTGGTTTGTCTTCTGTTTTCACATATATACACACACTTTTAGTATTCCCATGGTAACTCAATTCATTAGAAAATTACAAACCTATCCATGGTTGTAACCTCACCACCTCACTAATTATTCTAATAACTGCCTAGCACATAGTATGCATTTTAAAAATAATAAGGTGATTGATAGGATTCAAATACATAAAATCTGTTATCTCATCAATGTGCATGTTTACTGCAGATCATGATGTCCACTCAACATGCTGAGGATTTTCGCCTATTTTTCCTGACATATCAAGGATACTATTGGAGGATATAGACTAGTTATCTGGTTCACTAGTTATTTTTATTTTAAAAAAGCACATTTTCTTTTTTGATAGTACATATTTCATTACACAGAGAAGGGAACAAGTCTTCATATGGCAACTACAATGTACCAAGCACTATGCTAAGTGCTTTATAAATAGTATCTCATTTGATCCTCACAACAACCAAGTATGTACAAGGTAGGATGTTTCATGCCTTCTGATGAAAAGATTATAGATACAAGATACAGAAACATACATTTTTGGCATAATGTGGATTGTTTTGTCTATGCTTTCTGTCTCTCTGTCTCTCTCTCTCTGTCTCTGTCTCTCTGTCTCTCTGTCTCTCTCTGCTGTTGTTGCTACAAGAATTTTCCCTCTCTTTTTACCTGGCTAATTTGAGAAGAATTTGTGGAAGAGATGTTCAGTAATAGTGATAACAAAAAACCTTCTCTTTCATCAATTCTTATGGCATAATAATATCCCATTACATTGATGTACTATTTGTTCACTTATTCCCCAATTGTCTGAGAATTACTTAAAGTATCTCCCTTCACTTCTAAATATTTTCTTTTCTTGTCCTCTTTTAAAATCTTTCCTTCAGCATAAGGAAACTTGTTTTGATTGATAGTATTTCCTTTCTGGGATCATCATCCCTCTTTACTCTAACTCCAGCCTTTATTCTCTGTAGTACTTGTTGCTGAGGTGTTCTAGGTTTCCTCGGTTTTTTTTTTTTTTATTGACTTCTATCTCACATGATTAGCTTCCCCTACACTGGAATTTTGAGGTTAAAGGCAGTAGGTTTTCAGGGCTCTCTCATGATATTTCAAAATACCATATAAGGGAACCCAAAGCACTTGAGATGGGTGTCTAGTTTTGGACATTGAAATATGAGCTTTGCTCTTTGATGGTTGGCTGGTCATTATATGGATAACTATTGTTATTCTTGAGACTTACAAGTTCCTAACCTGACCTTTGCTGACTCTTGGGGCTTTCTCAGGAGAACTCTCTTGGCAGAGAGAGAACCATTCAGCCTACACATGTCCTATTTCTGGTTGGAGTATCACTTATTGGTAGTGTTTTCTTTCTTATTGGAAAGAAAGCCATGATGATCTTTCAATTATTTTGTACAGTTCTAGGGTGGGAAATATAAATTTTTTTTTCACAATACCTAGCATTATTAATGCAGCTCAGCATCTCATAAATGTTTAATCATTTTTTGGTCTGGTGCAAACTCTAGAATTTTTCTTGAATTTGTATGTATGGTATGTAGGAGTTAGATAGTCTTTCCATTCTGACAGCCATATTAGCTGAAACTTGTTTTATATCATGATTATAGTTGTTATTCTTAAATTCTTGATCTTCTGAGATGCCAAAGTTCTACTTTCCTGATAACTCATCATTCTTTAACTACATTGAAAACTAGGCAGGAGTTGAGGGAAAGGAATGATAGTGACAGAGTAGCTATCTTCAAGTATTTGAAGAACAGTTCTTTAAAAAAAGCATTAGGGGCAGCTAGGTGGCACAGTGGATAGAGCACCAGCCCTGAATTCAGGAAGACCTGAGTTCAAATCTGGTCTCAGACACTTAACATTTCCTAGCTGTGTGACTCTGGGCAAGTCACTTAACCCCAATTGCCTCAGTAAAAAACAAACAAAAAAGCATTAAATTTTATGTTTTTAGCCCTCTGGTACAGATCTAGCAATGAAATTTTCAGCAGAAGTTTCAAAGTGGGAAATTTAGGCTTCATATAAGAGAACATTTCTAATAGAGTAACCAGAAGTTGAATCATTGGGAAGCAGAGAGTTCTTTTTCATTGGAGATCTTAAGCTGGTGCCAGATAACAAGTTTCATGGTATGATGTAGTTGTGATTCTTTTTTCTACTAAGATTGGTTGTTTAAGTCTTTCAACTTCTGAAATTCTATGATGCTATGTTTTTTTATTGCAAATGCTTCTTGTCATATGTTTTGTAATAATACAACCAAGAGATGAATTGAACAAATATTCTCATCATGGGAATGATCAGAAGGTTATTGTTTTTCTCTAAGGATATACAATAATTTTCATCAAAAGAACTTTTAGTATGGATGAAGTACTAAAAATGAAGTTCAAGTGATTTGTTCATGACCTCATTAAAGTTCCAATTATAATATTATGAGAAATAAAGAGAGAAAATGCCTTGTATTTCATGAGAAAATATGATAGAGCTGAGGAAGGGACATACCTGAACTTTACCAAATTCCCCTATAAAGAACATCAAGATAATGCCTCAAATTAAACTCTAGAGTGACAAAAAAAACCCAAAAGTTTGAGATAAAGCAATTTTCCAACCCATAACAACTTAAGAAGTCAGAAGCAAAAATTAGTAAGATATTGGTCAAGTCTGAGGTGCAATGAAGGTATAGCCTGGCAAGCAAATAGCAAGTTTCAGAGGTGGCTGCATCAGCACTTCAGGAACCCTCAGTTCACATACAGTAAGGGGTTTATAAACTGATCAGAAAGAGATTACAGGATACTCTTTTCTGACATTGGGTTCAGAACCCTGTTGCATTATCCATACAGAGTATGGGGTCACAGTCCCAGGAGAAGGGGAGCACTTGTATTTCTAGCTTCAGGGAAACAGGGATAGAGAGTGCCTGAGATTGCTTACAAGGAAATAAGGGTCCTGATCTCAGTTACAAGGCAGAAAGGAACTCTAGCAACTATGGTTGCAGGAGAGCAGAGAACCTGGTCACAATTCCAGGGCCAAGAGGAACATTAACATTTGTAGCTACAAAGGTACAAAATCTTTTCCTTGAGGGACTAGAATATAGGCCAGATGAGCAGTAAACAAACTTCTTAGATTATACCATTTTGGAAGCACTAAAAACATACAAATTCCCAGAACTAGTTTAAAAAAACAGCAGCATGAAAAACTTAAAATTTGGGACAGGGCCCTTTCCACCTCAGGAACAGATTCTAACTAAAAGTTAAAGGCCAAGAAATATCCTGGAAAAAATAAACAACAAAAATAATCCAACCATAATGAAATGGAAACACTGAAGACACAAACTCTGAAGAAAACAAAGTTGTCAAAACAGCTGCATTCAAAGCCTCAAAGAAAAGTCATGTGTGTTGGACACAAGCCCAACAAGATTCCTGGAAGAGTTCAACAAGGATTTAAAAAAAAGATATAAAAGAAAAATTAGGAAAAGAAATGAGATGATGGAAGAAAAATATGAAAAGAAAGTCAACATCTTGGTAAAAGAGGCACAAAAAATTAAAGAAAATAATATTATTAAAAAAAAAGAATTGGCTACATGGTAAAACAGGTATGAAAATATATTGAAAAGAGTAACTCCTTTTAAAGAAGACTGACAAAATGGAAAAAAATATACAACAGCTCCCCAAAGAAAATAATTCCTTAAAGACAGAATTGGACAAATGAAATCCAATGACTTCAATGAGACATCAAGAAACAGTAAAACAAATCAAATAGATGAAAAAAAAAGAATATATGAAATATCTCATTGGAAAACAACTCACCTGGAAAATTGGAGATAATTTAAGAATTATTGGAATAGATTTCCTAGAGCCCACATGGTGGCATAAGCAATGAATTGCTGAAATTTGTTGTTTCAATATCACCTGCAGGCTACCATACAGTAGTGCTCCAAGTTATGTCCTAGTACATCAGACCCAAGAAGGAGATGGGACAAAACAATATTTTAGCCCAGAAAACTTGAAAGATTGGCAGAAGGGGTTCATCTCACTGGGGTGGAATGGTGGTGGCCTGGGGAATGGGGGACACAGTCCAGGACAGGAAGCAACTCAGCAAGAGTTCAACCTCAGCAAACCAGTGGGACAGAGTTCCAGTGTGGTGGAGCTGGCAAATTACAACACTAGCCTCCTCCATGTACCTCAGCATAGCCAAGAGAGTTGACAGACTCCTGCTCTGGGAACCACTATGTGCTTCAGTGTAACCAGGTAAAAAGACATCCTTAAGCAGCCAAATCTCTATGTACTTCAACACAATTCCAAGCTAAAAAGGCATCTTCCAGTGCCTGAAGTACTTAAGCACAGCCTCAGGCAAACAGGTAGCTTATTAAACTATCTGAGTTTAAGTAAAAAAGGCAGCCAGGAGCATAAAATTCCACCACTCTTTAGCAAAGTCCTGGACAAATAGCCAGCCTCTAGAGACCAGAAAAACATTTGATTTAATGTAGCCCCAAGAAAATAGAAATACCCACAAAACATCATCCAGGCCAGATCACTAGGACTCCAGCTCAGCATCAGGTAAACTGCCAGACTTCTATAACTTCCAGGAATATCAACCAGTGCCTATACCAAACTCTCTGTGCATCACCAGGCACAAAGATCCTCCTTGAGCCTCAGGGCAACATCAGCACAGCACCAGGTAAATAGCCAAGGCCTACAGCCATTGCCACTAGAAGCATGAGAGAGGATTACTTCCACTTTAGAGGCAGAGCTCAAATTTAAAAGAAAGGAAAAGGTACCTATCCCTTCAAAATAAAATGATGAACAAAAAACAAAACAAAAACAAAAACAAAAGAAGAATCTGATCATAGAATATTATGATGATGAAAGGAAAGACCAAGACACAAACTCAGAAGAATAATGTAGTGCCAAAACATTTATGGGTAAAACTCCAAAGAAAAATGGGAAGTATTGTCAAGCTTGGAAAGACCTCATGAAAGATCTCAAAAAGGAGCTTAAAATCATTTAAGTTAGGCAGAAGAAAAATTGGAAAAAGAAACAAGTCATGCAAGAGAATTATGAAAAAGGAATTGACAGTTTACAAAATGGCTTAAAAAATAGAACCGACCACAAAAATTTTTGACCCACAAAAATTAAAGTGGGGAAAGATAGGTTCATTCTCTTTGACGTGAATAATTTCAAGTGTTAGGGAGTATTTTAATTATCAGGTAATGGATGCTACAATGCCCAAACATTATATATTTTTTTTAGATTTCTCGAGGAAAGAGATGTTTCTAAATTCACCCTTAAAGAAGAACTGCCAATGTACTTTTCTACCAGTGATAAGTTCCTTGTTTTTGCAAATATCTCTTAAAATACAATACAAACCAAAAAGATTTTAATCTCTTTTCATATCATTTAAAGAAATGTCCCATACCTACCATAATATTCATAATTATTTTTTGTGGTAACAAAAATACTGGAAGAAGTGGTTTCACATTGATTAGGGAATAGCTGAATAGCTGTGGTATCCAAACATAGATATTATTGCAGTGTAGAACATGGTAAGCATATCAGAGAAAGAGGGAAAAACTTGTATGAAATGATGCAGAGTCGATAAACAGGACCCCAAAAAATCAAATATACAAAAAAACTATGATAATGCAAATGAAAACAATACTAAATGTGCTCATATGGAACTAAAATCAATTAAATCAACAAAATACCCTAAAGGTAGAATCAGGAAACAATATGTGCCAGACAAGTCAAATCACCAGCCCTACTTGACCATTATATCCATTCAAACCTGGAGATAGTCTAGGATCCTAGACCCAAGAGCCTTCAGATTATTACTGTACCTCAAATGACCAAACTTGACTCATTTGCAGCATATATAGCCATCCTTTAAGAGATAAATCATTGTAGAAAAAGGGTTTAATTTTCCTAATTATCATAACTATTGAACAGGTACCACCAACAGGAAAATAAATATAAGAGTCCCAAGAGTGGTAATACCTCCATATCACTGATTCTGCTTCTAGCTCAGTCCTCATTGGTATAATCAAAGGAAGCAATTCATGTGGAGGAGGAAACAGTCATTCCTATTAACTCTCAACCAATTGCCATTCATGGAAAAGGAAAGCCAATTTATTTCAAGCAGCAAGACACCCAGAAGGAGAAGTACCAGTAAGCAATATGTGCTACACAAACCATAACTATACCATTTTAAAATAACCATTTCCCTTCAGACACTGACAGAGAAAGTCCAGAACTGTGGGACCAAGATCTTTGGGCATAACAATATTTCCAGCTTGGTGCCTTCAACCATTATTCTGGGAAACAATTCATGGACATACAGCTTAACAACTGTTCCTTCAGGTAGACCAAGAAAGTTCTAGTCATCAGAAGTACTTAGAGATGTCAAACAGTTTATCATTAGAAACTGCTATGATTTTATCAGTGGAAATGATGTTAAAAGAAGAAAAAATATTATTATCTGCTTTTGCATTGAATCCTAAGAACCATGGAATCTTTCTATCTAACTTACCGAAGAAATCTTCCACCTGTGTTGTCCACCCATTAAAATGTGAGCTCCTTGAGAATAGAACTGTCTTACTTCTCTATTTGTATCTTTTACATAATAATGCACATTTACATAATAAGTGCATAATAAATACTTCATTCATACATTTATTTAATGATAACAACCAATCTTCATCATGGGAAACAAATAATTAAATACATTACCTTATCTTCAGAGCAATGTTGGGGCTCTTATGAGTATAAGGTCATTCTGTGAAACTATTTTAATTGTTTTTCTTTGTGACAGGGGAATTCAATCAATAAACATTTATTAAAGGGTCATTATATGAAGGACACTGCACTAAACACGGGAGATACAAAATGGCACAAAAAGCAGTCAACCCTCAGTTGTAGGTGAAGAGATTGGCAAATAAGTGATACAAAAAACTATTAATGAATCTTTTTAAAAATAAAAAATACATATTATTTACCTTTTAAACCCTTTTACCATTACTCTAATTATGGTTAACTTATTTTAAAGGAAAAATGTATCTTACTGGGTTAATATTGAGTAGCAATTTTTGTAAACCACTTCCTCTAAGAAGCTTTTGAATGGTCACTTTTCTGTACTAATCATACTCTACAAATTAAAATAAATATTAGTAATTACCATATTTGCTTTCCAGAAGGAAAAGACATTAAATACCTTATATGTATTCCTACTTCTTCTTCTTCTTCTTCTTCTTCTTCTTCTTCTTCTTCTTCTGCTTCTTCTTCTTCTGCTTCTTCTTCTTCTGCTTCTTCTTCTTCTTTTTTTGCTGAAGCAATTGGAGTTAAGTGACTTGCCCAGGGTCACACAGCTAGAATATGTTAATTGTCTGAGGCCACATTTGGACTCAAGTCCTTCTGATTTCAGGGTTGGTGCTCTATCCACTGCACCATCTAGCTGCCCCTATATTCCTACTTCTTATACTTACAACTTTATGATGTTTGGTAAGTCATTTAAAACCTCCCTAAGTGTCAGTTACCTCATATATAAAATAAAGGAGTTGGAAGAGATGGACTCTGAGATCCATTTTAGTTCTAAATGTGATTGCATCATTGCACACTCTATTGACTGAAGGAACATCTTCCCCTCCCCTGCCTCTACTCCACCACCCTCTCTCCTTCTCACTCTGTCTCTGTTTCTTTTCTCCCTCCCTCTCTCTTCTCTCCATATACATATATTGCATGTATGTATAATGCATTTTTTCTCCAATAAAACATGTAAGATCATGTTTCTATATAGTATATGTGTACACTGCTATATGCATGTATATGTGCTCATAATTATATATATATATATATATATATATATATATATATATACATTTATATATGTAAATCATTTTGTGAAATTTACAGTATCACATAAATGTCAACTATTGCCAGCATCACCATCATTATTTTTATTACTATTAGTAGTAGTAGTATGTCATAGTATTGTTATAGTAAGATATATATATATGTATATATATACATATATATATGTATATATATATACATATATATACATATATATATATATATATACATATATATATATATATCAGGGAGAGATGAAGTATATTTGCTTATCCTATAAGCTTTCCTGTAAGCCTAAGAATAATGTGATTTGAATTCATTCTTATAAAAAAAGTTTGATAATAAAAGCAAGCATTTGTTATTATTTCTAGTATATGGAATCTCCATAGCTAACACTAGGAGAAACAGAAAGATTAAATAAGACATAACTCTTGCTTTCATATAGTTTATTATCAAAGATACAGAATAAGGATCAAACATAGATAATTCTAACGTATGATATTTTGTGTTCAATACATTAAAAAGAAAAAAAAGAAAAATTCCAGGGGGAAGAGCTAAGATGATGGTGTGAAGGCAGGAAGCTGCTTGAGTTCTCCCAGTTTCCCTCAAAAAACACATGAAATCAAGCCTCTGAACCGTCAAATGGAATGAAACCACTTTCCCGCTCAAGATAGATTTCCAGTTCAAGAAACATCAGTTTCACTGAAGTGAAAGTGGTGTTTAGCCTACTCAGAGAGAAACTGGGAAAGCTAGTGAGAGGATCTGAATCACAGTAGAGCAATCACTGAGATCCTTGGTCTTGGCTCAGTAGCAGAGCAGACTAGTGGAGCAGTCCCCAGTGCCAGCTCAGAAGACAAATTGCCAGCCTGGGATACTAGACTGTTTCCTGGAAAAAGCAGGTAGGGCTACCCTGTGCTGTGAGCAAGATGCTAAATACAAGATTACCTCTGTGCTCAAAGCCAAGGCTCAGAGCTGCAAAGAAAATTTGGAACAGCCCTCCAAGTACCCCAGGAGGAGAACTCAACCATAAAAGGCACAAAAAAAGGAAATTTTTAAAAAACAAAAGAAAATGAGTAAGAAACAGAAAAGAACCTTAACCATAGAAAGCTACTATGATAATAGTGAAGACCAAAACACCTATTCAGATGAAGAAAAAATATCCACTGAGTAAATCTCAAAAAGTTATATGAATTGGTTTCAAACTTCTTGGAAGTGTTCATTAAATATTTTAAAAGGCAAAAAAGAGAGGTGGAAAATTGAGAGAAGAAACAAAAGGTATGCAAGAGAGAGTCAATAGCTCTGATTTCACTAAATCTACTTAAGCTATCAATTCCTTAAAAAAAACCACACACACAAATGCAAAAAAAAAAAAAAACTGAAGACAACAACACATTAAAATGTAGAATACATCAAATTATAAAAGAGATGCAAAAACTAACTGCAGAAAATCACACATTGAAAACTAGAATGGGGCAAATGGAAGTTAATGACTCCGTGAGACATCAAGAATCAGTCAAAAAAAATAAGGAAATGGAAGAAAATGTAAAATGTCTAATTGGAAAAACAGCTTATATAAAATAGATTCAGAAGAGACAATTTAAAAATTATCAATCTACCTGAAGGCCATGACCAAATCCCCCCCCCCCCCCCAAAAAAAAAGAACCTGAATAGCATTCTTTAAGAGATCATCAAGGAAAACTGCCCTGATATACCTGAACTAGAGGAGGAAATAGTCATTGGAAGAATCCATCGATCACCTGCAGAAGAAATCCCACAAGGAAAATGGCAAGAAAAAATGTTGCAAAGCTCCAGAACTGTAATTTCAAGGAAAAAATACAGTTAGTTGCCAGACAAAAAACACTTCAAGTATCAAGGAACAAACGTCAGAATTACCCAGGATCTGGCTGTATCTACAATAAAGGATCAGAACATTTGGAATATCATATTCTGGAAGGCAAAAGATCTAGGGTTACAATCAATAATTAAAGATCCTGCAAGATGGACCATTATCTTTCAGGGATGATCGATCTTCAATGAAGTAAAAGACCGACATTTCATCATTTCTGTTGAAAAAAAAAATCAGAACTAAACAGAAAAATTGATTTTCAAAAAGAGAACTCAAGAGAAGCATAGAAAGGTAAACAAGGGAAAATATATATTATACAAAGTTAAACTGTTAACATCAGTAGATACGAAAATGGTAACTGTATCTGTTATTGGGTAAGTTAGAGGGGACATACAAGGCTAGAGAATTTGATTGTAAATAAACTCTGTTGTCATGATATCAAAGAAAAGACATTGGGGGGATTGTGTTGGGAGAAGAGGAAAGAAAAGATATAATGGGACAAATTAGGTCACATGAAAAGGGACAAAAGGCTTATTACAAAAGAGGGAAAGAAGGGAAGAGAATGAGTATTATTTAAAGTTTAATCTCATTAGCTTGGGCTCAAAGAAGGAATAACATAATAAGTCAATTGAATATAGAAATTTATCTTATCCTATAAAGAAGTAGAAGAAGAAAGGGGAAAGAAAAACAAGGAGCTGCATAGAAGGGATGACATAACACTAGCAGAAAGGGATAAGAGAAGGGAAAGAGGGTGATAGAAGGGAGGGCAGGGTGGGTTAGAAATAAAACACTACTAAGGAGAAGCAGAGTAGAAAGAGAGAACAAATGTATATACAGGGGAGAAAATGGGATGGAGGGAATTACAGAGCTGGTTCTCATAACTGTGGATGTGAATGGAATGAACTCTTCCATAAAACTGAAGCAAATAGCAGTGGAGATTAAAAAATAG
>JAJPUD010005197.1:0-21979 GCA_023553655.1 Myrmecobius fasciatus
TATGTGGATTAATTTTGAATCCTGCAACTTTGCCAAAGTTGTGAATTGTTTCTAGTAGTTTTTTAGTTGAATCTCTAGGGTTCTCTAAGTATACCATCATGTCATCTGCAAAGAGTGATAATTTGGTTTCTTCATTACCTACTCTGATTCCTTTTATCTCTTTTTCTTCTCTTATTGCTAAAGCTAACATTTCTAATACAATATTAAATAGTAATGGTGACAGTGGGCAGCCTTGTTTCACTCCTGATCTTATTGGAAATGGTTTTAGTTTGTCTCCATTACATATGATGCTTGCTGATGGTTTTAAATAGATGCTACTGATCATTTTAAGGAAAAGCCCATTTATTCCTATACTCTCTAGTGTTTTTAATAGGAAAGGGTGTTGGATTTTGTCAAAGGCTTTTTCTGCATCTATTGAGATAATCATATGGTTTTTGTTAATTTGGTTATTAATATAATTAATTATGCTGATAGTTTTCCTCATATTATGGCTTGAATTTTTATAAATATGAGACAATTCTCTATATATTTTTGAGATGAGACCTTTATCAGAACCCTTGAATGTAAAGATGATTTCCCAATTTATTACTTCCCTCCTAATCTGGTCTGCATTGATTTTGTTTGTACAAAAACTTTTTAACTTAATATAGTCAAAGTTATCTATCTGGTTTTCAATTAAGAGTTCCAGTTCTTCTTTGGACATAAATTTATTCCATCTCCAAAGGTCTGAGAGGTGAACTATATTACCTTCCTCTAATTTACTTATAGTATCACTCTTTATATCCAGATCATGAACCCATTTAGATCTTATCTTGGTATGTGGTGTTAGATGTGGGTCAAGCCCTAATTTCTTCCACACTAGTTTCCAGTTTTCCCAGCAGTTTTTGTCAAATAGTGAATACTTATCCCAAAAGCTGGGGGCTTTGGGTTTATCAAAAACCAAATTGCTATAGTTATTGCTAGGTCGGTCTTGTGATTCTATCCTATTCCACTCATCGACTACTCTATTTCTCAGCCAGTACCAAATGGTTTTGATGACCGCTGCTTTATAATATAGTTTTAGATCTGGTACAGCAAGTCCACCATCGTCAGCCTTTTTTTTCATTAATCCCCTTGAAATTTTTGACCTTTTGTTTTTCCAAATGAACTTTGCTACTATTTTGTCTAGATCTGTAAGATAATTTTTTGGGAGTTTGATTGGTATGGCACTAAATAAGTAAATTAGTTTGGGTAGTATTATCATTTTTATTATATTCATCTTTATATTCTTAGAGCTTCACCTGGCACAGAGGAGGAAAAATAATAAATCCTTGGTGGTAGTAATAGCTACTTTTCTGGGTTATTTTGAACTATATTGTCTGTTTCAAATAGAAACAAATCCATGCAGGATCATATTAACTTGACAAGCCACAAATTAACATTATCCATGTTAAATTGCATTTTCACTTATTTTATTAATTTTTCCCCAATTTTTAATGGTCTGTCACTCCATGTGAGGATGAAATAAGATATAAAATGCCTTGTAACCTTTAAAGCACAATATAAAATTTAGTTATTATTGTTATTGCTATTAATAATGTGGTCATGTCACACACTTTGGATACTTGAGTACTTAATAAGTATTTAGGTGATTACAATAATTAGTAATACCAATAACCACAACTGACATTTATCAAGTGCTTACTATATCCTAGGCACTATGGTAAGGGTATTACAATTATTACCTCATTTGTTCCTCTCAAGAAGCCTGTAAGGTAGATGTCATTGTGCTCTCCATTTGACATGAAAAATTTGAGGCAAACATTTTAAATGTCTTACCCATGGTCAGTGTCTTGAAGCTATATCTGAACTTAAATTTCCCTGATTTTGGCCTCTGTGCTTTACCCATTGTTGTACTATAAAATTAGAATATAATTTTGACTTAAAGTACCAATAAATAATTTCTCAGAGCATGAAAAACAATTTTGGAATAGCTTTTAGTAATAAGCCAACTCTCAAAACAAGGCTATGGTTATTTTGAACCAGATACAAGTAAAACCTGGAATAAAATACTAGGAATTAAATTCTGGAACTGAAGTCATGATATTTGGATGCAGGTTCTCTCGTGCCCCCCCAAAAAAAAAACATAAACACATTTGCTGCTTAACTGAATCTCCTCATATCTCTGATTCTATTTCCTCATATGGAACAAGGAAGGGGAAATGTAGAACAAAGCAGAAAAGAAGAAGGAAAAGAAGAGGAGGAGTAAAAGAGGAGGAAGAAATGTATTTGAAATAAAACAAAATTAAAGGACTTTAAAGTAGTCCTTTTCTCTTGTAAGTCCCCTCCCCCTTTTTTTATTCTAGTAGGAAAAAGACTAAGAAAAGACAGTAACATCCTTAAAGATAACACAATTTTTCTGAGCCCATTTGAAAATTTGAGATGACATATTCCTGGCTAATCACATAGGGTTGTTGAAAGAATCCAGCCTATGAAAATTGCCTTTTTAAGGCCTCATTTCTAACATATATAGAGAATTGTCTCATATATATAAGAATTCAAGCCACTCTTCAATAGATAAGTGGTCAAGGGATATGAACAGACAATTTTCAGATGATGAAATTGAAACCATCTCTAGTCATATGAAAAGTTGCTCCAAATCACTATTGATCAGAGAAATGCAAATTAAGACAACTCTGAGGTACCACTACACTCCTGTCAGATTGGCTAAAATGACAGGAAAAGGTAATGATGAATGTTGGAGGGGATGTGGGAAAACTGGGACACTAATACATTGTTGGTGGAACTGTGAACGGATCCAACCATTCTGGGGAGGAATTTGGAGCTATGCTCAAAAAGTTGTCAAACTGTGCATACCCTTTGACCCAGCAGTGTTTCTACTGGGCCTATATCCCAAAGAGATCTTAGAGGAGGGAAAGGGACCCACCTGTGCAAGAATGTTTGTGGCAGCCCTTTTTGTAGTGGCTAGAAACTGGAAACTGAAGGGATGCCCATCAATTGGAGAGTGGCTGAATAAATTATGGTATATGAATGTTATGGAATATTATTGCTCTGTAAGAAACGACCAGCAGGATGATTTCAGAGAGGCCTGGAGGGACTTGCATGAACAGATGCTGAGTGAAATGAGCAGAACCAGGAGATCATCATACACGGCAACAACAGTATTACATGATGATCAATTCTGATGGACATGGCTCTCTGCAACAAAGAATTGTCTCAAACCAGTTTAAATTGTTCAATGAAGAAAACCATATACACCCAGAGAGAGGGATATGAAATATGGACCACAATGTAATATTTTCATGATCTCTATTGACATTTGCTTGCATTGTGTTGCCTTTCTCTGATTCTTTTTTTATTTTTTTCTTGTAGATAGGATTTTTCTTGCATAACTTCTCAAGCATTTCAACATTATTAGCATGTAGTGGACTTCCTGCCATCTAGGGGAGGGGAGGGGACTGGGGGTAAAATTTGTAATGGAAAGCTTTGTAAAGATCAATGTTGGGAAACTACCCATATACATGTCATACAAATAAAAAGCTTTAAATAAAAAAAAAGGAAAAAAAAAGAAAACTGCCTTTTTAACTGTAATATTATATAAATGTGAGATACTATTATCTGAAAAGGTCACAAAATAAAGTATTAGGTTAATAAAGGATCAACTATGCGTATTTTGATAATTTCCAGAGATGTTCAATACTCTAAAGATTGAGTGGTTTATAGGGTTTTTGTTTATTATAGAAATCACCCAATTACTTTGAAATAATTTTTAAAAAATAATTGATATTTGGGAATGAGATTCCCAAGTATGGTATAATCCTACATTAAAGTTGCAAAGGAGTAGTCACAGTCCTGAACCAAACTTAAAATTAATTTCAAAGAAAATAAAAGTATAATTTATAATCTAAGAAACTGTTACATAATATTTAATTGATATCTTTGGGAAGATTTCTACAGTGCAGGTCATTTCTCAAATATAATAAAATAATGCTACTTGAATCAGATAAAAGAAAATGAAAATTCTAAAGAATAGTTTGGGAATCATAGAAGTGTTTGTGTGTGTACATGTGCATACACATATATTTACTCAGGCAACTAAGGTTGAAGTTACTGACATAATATCCTTCTGGTCCCAATACAAGTCAGTCCACAATTTCCTTGTAAATCCTGTTCCTGACTTTCTACATTCCAAATCATGCTTGTACAGCGCTAACAGGCTGCAATTTATTTAGTGCCCAGATTCTCTTGACCAGAAGATCCTGCCGTCTCTATAGCATGCTTATTCTGAAAAGTGCTCTTCAAGGGCTACACAACCATCCTATTCTCATCTCATTTATGAGTTAATCTCGGAGTCTCAGTTTATCCTATTTTTAATTTTATGAACGTAAAAACCACCCCCTCTTCAGCACCACCGCCAAACCTCCTGGAATAAGAAAAAACAAAACAAAACAAAACAAAACAAATTCTGATTTTCAATTTTCATTTGTGTGTTGTCATCCTTCATTGGAATCTAATATCATTAAAAACAAGAGCAATCTGTTTTTTTTTGGGGGGGGAGGAGGGTTTCATTTGTATCCACAGCTTTTAGCAAAATTCCTATTATACATTAAGTTACGATAAAGGCTTATTTTCTTCCTTCTTTCCTTTAGGGGGAAGCAGTAGTGGCCTTCCCTTAGAACTAATTAGTGAATCACCATGGCCCAACACAAAGGTAAGAAAGGTGGATTCAAACGAATGAGTGCTATATCCTAGGTGATTTTTTCCCCATATCATGACTAATCTCCTTTGATTAATTGTTAAATAGTGCAAGTATCACTTTTTGTTCCAGTTCTAAAAACAAAACAAAACAAAACAAAATAAAACAAAACAAAACAAAACAAAACAAAACAAAACAAACCAAACAAAAAAAAAAAAACGAGTCTGAGTTAGGTCCAACCTGCAACTCTAATTCAACTCTAGTGACTATGGCAGCAATATCATACAGACTATTCACATAAATCCATGTATCCATCATCATCCTTCTGAGACTCCTACTTATGTTTCTCATGCTTATTTATCTCATGCTGATGATTAATCTGCTTGCCTCAACTTATTCCTCACTCTAATTCATCCTCCCTTCATCTAATAAAGAGATTTACCTAAAGTAGAGTTCTGAATATGGGAACCCTCCATATGTACATACATATACATATATGTGTATATGTATATATGTGTGTGCATATATATGTACAGGTGTGTATATACATATATGTGTATGCCTATATGTGTGTATGTATACATGCATATGTGTGTATATGTGTGTATACATATACATACATATATATATATATATATATATATATATATATATATAATTTGCTTATTGTCTCCCTTATTAGACTGTGAGCTCCTTGAAGGTGGAGACTATTATTTTTACCTTTTTTTATATCACTAGGACTTAGCACCGTGTCTAGCATATAGTAAATGCTTGATAAATGTTTATTGAAGAAAGAAAATAAAACCTTAATTTTAAAAAGTAAATATTTAATTTTATTTCATTTTCATATTGAAATTTTGATTAGGCTTAAAGATTGGATTTGTGATGTTTCACACTAACTTCTATTTATAGAGTTGCTATTTTTTAATCTGAGGGTCCTCATGTGGAATGCCTATGCTTCTCTTAACCTCACTTAGTTTTTCTAGCAAGGAAACAACTCCCCTAGAAATTCTTGCTATCATTTCCTTTAATTAAATTTCCATCTGAAAAATTATAACCTCATAATAAGAAAAATATTCTTGCAATTATACATAGAATGTTTCCAAATAAAGCCATCCAGAAATTTGCCATGATTAACATGGTTGTGGTGTTCCCATTAATCTGAACATCAAAACAAGATTTCAGTTAAATTACAGGCTATTTAACAGACTGCATACCATCAGTCCTTCAAGGCATCACAGCTGGATTCATTTTTCAAAATGAAAGATTACCCACCATAAGCATGCACTGGTGGTGAGCCTGAAAATACTTCAAGTCTAAGTTATAATTGGCTGTGATGATTGGGACTTCCCTCTTCCCTCTGTGTAGTATTAAGCACAACTAAAACATTTAATTTTAATTGGAGTTTAGAAATTAGATTCCAAGTTAAATATAGGACAGAGTTGCAAAGGGAGCTATCTCATTGTAATAAAAGTTGAGGTGTTTAAATGAAAACAGTGCAACTCTGTGAGGCCCATTTTAGGCTTCTGTAGTGAGTGTCCACTGAAACAACTCATAGTTCTAAACTCCCTAATATACAATGTCTGAAATTTAAAAAAAAATGAGTGAATATGAAAATCTTTTTCTGCATTTGTAGCAGACTTTTAGGTCATGAGAATCAAGTCAAAAATTTGTTTTGTCAGAATTTTGAGCACTTTTTTTCTTTATTTTTATATGAAATCCCTTGAGTCAATGATACCTGTATGGAGAAATTAAGTTAGGTGTCTCAAAAAATTCCCATCTAAATGATTTGTACCATCTAGCCAAGACCAAAAGAGGAGGCTCATTGACCTCACTAGACTGCAAAATGGTTCTTTGACAAATAAGTAATAGAATAAGTCAATTTACAGTGAACCATAAGTATAGTCAAATTCTTGATTCCTTTTCTTTGCCTGGTTCCTTTTCTCCCTTCTTTGTCTCATGTCTAATGAAGAACTCAGATATCTGGGAAGAGGGGTAACGAATAATATCCTATCCACTATGAGATATGATAGCATCCACTATGCTATCAGCTCAGCTTAAGAGGATGATACACTCAAAAGTAGTTTCTTAGTTTTCTTCTTCTCCCATTACAGTAAAAGAAAATCTATTAGGGAAGTTTTAAAAACTTTCCTTACTTTCAATGAGTTAAAATGGGAAGTGATGGGAGAAGAAGAGTAGCAACCTATGGTTATGTCCCAAGAAAAATCTTTCTTCTCAGTTGAAATCCAGATTTTTAAGAAAGGGCTCTTTTGGTAAATCTCTCTCTTCTGTTCAGAAGCCTTGGGTCTAGAAAATTCCACCACTTGGTCACTTAATTCTCTTCTTTATATCCACCATGTCTTAATCTGAAAAGTTATGTCACTCTCACAAAAAGTTAAAACTGGCAATTTGATATACTTAGAATTCTTTTTTTTAAGTATAAATGTGTGAATTACTTGTAGTTCTCATTTGACTTTGGGGTCAGGAACCAAAGAAATTAAAGAAACTTGCCTACTTAAATGTCAATATCTGGTTGGAGGCAGGTGTCCAGTTTGTACATCTTGTTCTTTTTATGTCATTATATTTGTTTTTCATCCTTTTATTTCACCCTTTACATTTTTAATAGGGGTCAAATTGTTGAAACTTTGAAGTTAAGATCTATTCATAAAAATGTTGATCGATTATTTTACATGCTCATATAATCCACAGCCATGTGCATGTGCATATATATATATATACACACACATACATGTATGTGTATGTATTATATAGATATAGATTCATAAAGATATATATATATATATGAAACATATAAAGAAAAGCTGTACACACACCACAAACTTAATCCATACATTCAATGCCTATCTATTCATATAGTTCTGTGTTGTTTTTTTTAACATGATGAAAAAATTCACATTGACTATCCATAAGGGCCTTTTATCAATCAGAATCCCTATGGCTCTCCAGACAGTACTGACCAATACAAAAGGGACTTAGACAGACTAGATTGAGGTATCCAGCTGGGATACTGAGAGAAAACTCAAAGATGCTGAGTTGCTATTAGTGATTAGCTCTACTAACAACAGGGTCAGCACTGTCAGAGAAGAGAAATTCTTTGATGTATAAAATGTATCAGCAGGTAAGACAAAGCTATTCAATCAGGCTTCTAGGACCTTGCTGATCCATCTGTTTGCTACCATAGAGTCATCTGGAAAGGGAAAAGGGGGGAGGGAAGAAGGGAGGGAATGAAGAAAGGAGAGAAGAGAAAAGAGAGAGAGAGAGAAAGAGAGAAAGAAAGAGAGAGAGGTGGTAGTGGGAGAGAAAGAGAGGGAGGGAGGGAGGCACAGAGAGGGAAAGGGAGAAGGAATAAAGAGAAAGAAAAGAAAAAAGTGCTTGGTCTGAAAAAACAAGCTTTGTTTAAAAAAAGTTTCTATTATTTGTTGAAAAGGCAGAAGTAGAAACTTATGAAAGAAGGAGGAAGAGAATTTGTGCCTTTGCATATATATTTATGAATTTTTTAAATCATAGTCATGGTCAAGCATTTCAATGTGTGCCTGTATCTACATAGAACATCATATAAAGATATGTATTTCTAAAATTTCAAAAGTATGAGTGTTATTTGTTAGATAACTTTATATATAACTTTCTCTAACTTAAGAAGTAAAATTGTTAATATAACAAAAAAGTTGTCAGCATATACACATAAAATTATTTATTTATGATGTTATCTATTAAAAATTACAGAGAGATTTTACTTAATGCACAAAATATCTTTATCATGAGATGTTTCCTAATAGTTCTATTATTGGAAATTATCTCCCTTCTTTGTAACTATCATTGCTTCAAATACTGGGAGCAATGATATAAATATTAAGAGGTGTAATGGGGACCAGGTTAGTACAATGTCTTCGAAGATTCATTTAACTATACACAAAGTCAAATGAATATATAAGGAAAAGAATTTTTATAATACTGACAAAATATGATAAATTACAACAAAAAACACATTTGAAATAGTTATTCATTAAATTTTGTGGGGGCAAATTATTTAGAAAAAGACACAAATAAAAAAAATATGAATTTTGGCAAACTGAACCTATGGAAATTATAAAGTTTGGGTTTTGAAATGATGAAAAAATATAATTTTTCATTAGAGATTGACAAAATAATTTTTCTATGTGAAATCATAGCAAAATATTAATTCTGATACTATTCCCTTTTTCTTTTTGAAAAAAAAAATATAAAAGCTTTTCATTTTCAAAACATATGCACAGATAATTTTGAACATTCACTGTTGCAAAACCTTGTGTTTCAATTTTTTTCCCTCTTTTCCCTTAACCCCATTCCCTAGATGGCAAGTAATACATTATATTTTAAATATGTGCAATTCTTCTACACATTTCCACAATTATTATGCTGCACAAGAAAAATCATATCAAAAGGGAAAAAATTGAGAAAGAAAACAAAATGCAAGCAAACAACAAAAAAGTGAAAATACTATTTTGATCCACACTCAGTATTCACAGTCCTCTCTATGGATTTGGATTGGTCTCTTCATTGCAAAATCATTGGAACTGGCCGAATCAACTCACTGTTGAAAAGAGCCACATCCATCAGAATTCATCATTGAATAATATTGCTGTTGCTGTGTACAATGTTCTCCTGCTGTGTACAATGTTCTCCTGGTTCTACTCATTTAACTTAGCATCAGTTCATGTAAGTCTCTCCAGGCTTCTCTGAAATCATCTTTCTGATTGTTTCTTAATATTCTTAATATGTTTCCATAATATTCATATACCATAACTTATTCATCCATTCTCCAATTGATGAGCATCCATTCAGTTTCCAATTTCTTGCCACTACACAAAGGGCGGAATTTTACACATGTATGCTCTTTTCTCTTTTTATGATGACTTTGGGATATAGACTCAGTAGAGGTACTATTGGATTAAAGAGTATGAACAGTTGATCCATATTGTTCTCCTGAATGGTTGTATCAGTTCACAATTACACCAACAATATATTAATGCATTTTCTCCATATCTCATCCATCATTCATCATTATCTTCTTCTGTCATCTTAGCCAACTTGAGAGGTGTATAGTGGTACTTTAGACTTGTATTAATTTACATTTCTCTGATCAATAATGATTTACAGCATTTTTTTCATATGATTATAAATTGTTTTAATTTCTTCATCTGAAAATTATCTGTTCAGATCCTCTGATCATTTAACAATTAGAGAATGGCTTTAATTCTTATAATTTTGAGTCAATTCTCTCTATATATTAGAAATGAGGCCTTTATCAGAATGATTGGATGAAAATGTTTTCCAAGTTTATTGCTTCTCTTCTAATTTTGTCTCCATTAATTGTGTTTGTACAAGAACTTAATAGCTTGAAATAAACACATTTATCCATTTTGCATTCCCTAAGGTATTGTAGTACTTTTTTAGTCACAAATTCCTTCTTTCATCACAGATCTGAGAGGCAGACTAGCCTTTGTTCTTGTAATTTGTAGTATTATTACTTATATAAAAGTCATGAATCCATTTCAAACTTATCTTGCTACAGGATGATAAAGGTGGATCAATGCCTATTTATCCATACTAATTTCTAACGTTGCCAGCAAATTTTTTTTCAAATAGTGATTTTTTATCCCAGAAGCTGGAGTCTTTTGGTTTATCAAACACTAGATTACTATAGTCATTGAGTAATGCGTCTTATGAACATAACCTATTCCACCTATTCCACTGCTTTATTTTTTAACCAGTAAGAAATAGTTTTGATGACAGTTGCTAGGAATTTTTGTGTCACATCTATTTTGAATATCAGTCAATATAATGTTTTTAACAATATTTACAAATTCATTTCTCTGTGAATGTTTTGTCTAAAATATGAAAGCCATAATTGGCCTGTATTTGAAGTGGTCAATAGAATTCTTAATTTTGGTAATAAATGTATTTTATCAATTAAGGAAGATGTTTGTCTTGGGAATGAAAAGGGTTAAGTGCTTTATTATTTATGAGCTAACTGAGATATTTGAGTTAATAACTGTGTAATGTATTTGAACCCTCAGAAAAAATAATTTCAATAAACTTTATTAAGCTGCTAAAATATAGAAATTTTATTTTTCATTTAACTTAAAGTGTAGCTATTCTAGATATAATTTTACCATGGGGACTAATTGTTTGCAAAATGTGAGCCATGGTAAAATATCAAGAAAAGCAATGGGTATGTTGGTGTGGCTGTATTACATATATACAATTTATGTGTATACATGCATGTGTTTATGCATATACACATGTCTTTCGTGTGTATATATTTGCATGTTTCTATATACAGTATAGGTGTGTGTATTTACATACATGCATTATCATGTGTGTACATGCACACATATATACAGAGAGTGTGTGTGTGTGTATGTGTGTGTGTGTGTGTGTGTATGTGAGAGAGAGAGAAAACTTAAGATTTCTTATCAATATAATGACCAACCAGGATACCAGAGGACCAGTGTTTAAAAATACTTCTACTTCTTTATAGAGATTATTGGTGTATTTTAGATATAAAAAGACATACATATTTCCACATATGACTGACATGTATTTTTTTAAATTAATCATGATAACTTGTTAAAAGTCTGATTTGTGGGGGGAGTTATTGGTAAGGAGGGAGAAAATGCCAAGTTATAGTGATGAAAAAAGCATCCACATCAAAGAACTTATTTAATATGCATTGAAGTGATTGGGAAAAGAAACACTGACAAGAGGAACAGCTTCATAACTGACATGCATTTTATAAAGGAAATAAGCATTATCAGAAACTGATAATTTCATACTTAATCTACTTTTTCTATTTTTCTTAGTAAATGAACATGTTTATGTTTTCACATTACCTATAACTTTAAATCATTCATTTTGTATGACGTTTTATTCTTGATCTCGATAATTTTATATCTGATGGTATATTTATACAAATAGCCATTGCCTTTCTATCATACTCGAGTGTCATTCACTTTCAGATCTTTAGCAGATATAGTATTGTAGTACTCATAGACATTAAAATAAAACTTTACAAGCATATTGTAACAGAAATCTATACATTTGTTTCATGGACATTGAATCTGAGTGCCTTTGTCCATACAGCAGATATTCTTCATTCACTTATTTGTTTTTGTTTTTGTTTTTTTTCCTGTATTGATTTTTAAGCCAAACATTTTAGAGTGGTTATGAATCTCTACCAGGTGCCTCTGCACGATCCTGAGACATTAATAAAATGTTAAATGATAACTAAAGAAATCCAAATTTAAATTTAAACTGACACCAGTGTATACATTATTATTCTTTGAGTCCAATTATTAAAATACCAACTATACTTTCATCTACCCCTTACATCTTTATATTTTTAATTTTAATTTTATTTATTTATTTTGCTGAGGCAACTGGGGTTAAGTGACTTACCCAGAGTCACACAGCTAGAAGTTGTTAGGTGTCTGAGACCAGATATGAACTGAGATTCTCCTAACTTCAGGGCTGGTGCTCTATCAACTGTGCCATCTAGCTGTCCTGTATCTTTATTTTTAAAAATAAATATCATGAGAAAGTTTTGGAATCTTTTCACTATAAACCTATATAAGTTTTATTTAGATTGTTTCATTGACCATTAAATTTATTAACCATACCAAAAGAAAAAAAAGAAATATGATTACATTGGTAATGTATATATTACTGAAAATTACTATTAAATGGCATTAGTCATTACTAAAAAAAAATCAAAAATCATGGTGATAACTTGTGCAAACAAGATACATTATCACCATTATTTTCTCTTTGCACTCCAGTCCAAACAACAACAAACTAGAACCAGTATATCAATATACTGGATTAACTTCTAAGAAATAGCTGACAAGATGTAATGGAACAAAGAATAAAAAGCTGAGACCAATGGTAAAGCAAATATTGTAAAGCAATACTGAAAAAGGCTAAACTTTAGACCTTGAAGGAACTTTGAGGAATTTAAGGAATACTATTCTATATCTCATTGCATAGGGTTTGAATTTATTCAATCTTACAATTTTGTGAAGGAATTAGAGAGAATTAAAACAGCTATTGCAAGTGGAATTGCTTTATAAATGCAATATTCAAAACAATTTTACCATTGAAGCACATGTTTGAGGATATTGAACATATCTGGTATTGACTTTATTTTGCCATGTACAAGTATGTAAGTATATGTGGTATATTTGTAAAAATAAAAACATCAGAATTGTGACAATCCAAGAGGAAAAATGAATGGACAGATAATCCCAATGGAGACATTCATTGAACAAATTATGTGCTGCGGCATATACACATATGTGTGTTGAGATATATGCATATATACACATATGCTATATATGTATGTAGGTAGCTGAAAGAGAACACTGAGTTCATTTCTTATAAATTCCTCAAATTACAGCTATAGAAACTGAAACCTATAGTAGAAAAATTAGTTTGTGATATATATCTGGATGATATATGATATAATGATATAGCTAAATAGTGGTAGAACTGAAACTTAGACACTAATTTCCTGACTTCCAATCCAAATAATTACATTTCCTTTAGTTAAAGTTACCCTGTTTCAATTGAATGTGACAGACTTTGTGATTTCATTGAAATTTTACCATATGTAAGAACTCCTTTCTCTTGAAGAATGTTATGGGATTTTTGTTTTTTTGTGTTTTCATGGTTTTATTTTTTTTCTTTTCTGAAAAGGAAAACTATGTTGCTGAAACTCATCACATCTCCAAAATGATTGTATGACTTCTCAATATTCCTAATTTTCTTTCTTAGGGCTTTTTTAGTCTTTAAGATACCTGATGAAGTGACCAAAATGATATAGGTCTTATAATAAAAAGATTAGGGAATTAGACCCATAAACAGGAAGACCTGGGTACAAAATCTTCCACTGGAATTATTGTTATGTGACACCAAGCAAAATATTTAACATCTCTCTGCTTCTTTCTTCATCTACAAAATGAGGGTATTGTGTTTAATGACCTCTTAGAGCTCTTCCAGTTTAAAATGATGATAGTATGATCTATCATAAGAAAAATGTGTCAATCTGCTGGAGTCAAACTAAGTGAAAATTAAATCTGATTCCTAAATGTGTCAAAAATTTGTTTTTTGCTCTCAATTAACCTCATGCTTCCCTTCACAAAGCAGGCAGTGAGACTTCAAAGAAATGTACATTTAGAGATATGGCTTTTCTAGCAGCAAGGAAAGATGTCCACAACTTTGTCCAATCCTTGACAAAAAGAGGAAATTCTATTTCAACTTTCAACAGTCTTCACAATTACCCAGATAGCAGCTATACACTATTCTTTCAAAATATCTTGCCTCAGAAATTGACTCTGACATTGTAAATAATGGTTGTCATTTGATCGCAGGAACAGGAAGTATATAAAGCCATGAGAGGGTAGAGAAAATAAGAAAGGAAACATGATATGTGTTGTTATAAATATGTTTAATTTAATGTTCTTTCATGTTACTAGGAAGCACACAAACCAATCTGTTTTAGAAACATGCACAACACTGTGATTGCAACAGTCATATGTACATTTCACAAGTAATCATAGACTACATTTAACAAGTACAAACATCAACATTTGAGGATGTCTCTAATATAAAATTCCTGTTTTAAGAGAAGCATCAAAACAGACATTATTGTAGTCACTGACAACTTCCTGCAATTTATGTCAAAAAGAATTTTTTACTTACGTGGACAAAAGCAACATCTGACCTTAGCAATTTAACCTTTGAACATCTTCATCATTTGCCAATAATTATGTTCTTTGAACAAATGTTTAGCACAGCATGACACTATGTCACTGCCCCAAAAGTTGGATTGCTTCCAAAATATACAATCTGTCAATTGGGCAAATTAAGCATTGGTCCTTTTCAGGCTTCTATTATATTATTTCATCTTATAGGCTGAAAGAAGATTATGTTAATCAAGTGATGAGTATTTTGTTGATTGAATATGAGAAAACTTATTTTGAAGATCATGTTTTATATGACATATGAGCCCATTGTCCAAATTTCTTGGCCCAGTATCAAGAATTTGAAGTTATTACTGTCAGATTTCGATATATATTTTCATAGGTAGCAAAACTAGTCAAATACAAGAATAAAAAATATATAAAGGTAAAACTAGTTATATACAGGTGAAGTTCACTAGGAACTTACACAACTCTCCCATACCTAGACATTCCTGATGCATTATTTTGTGATTCTTACTTTACAATGTTTGTTATGTTCACAGATGGAATTTTAAGTATGAAAAACTTTTTTCTTACTTCTTTCCTTACACTGCCTTCTAGTGGGTAGCTGACTTTTGTCAATTCCCAGCAAACTGGAAGCATAAACCCAAACCCAGACATAATAGCATTGTCAAACAACTATAGCTCATTAGTGATTTATTGAATAAAAAATTGTTTAACCAATAATTTCTACATATAAGCACCTTCTATAAATGCATATGCATATAAGTATATGAATACATCCATATGCACCATTGCTCTTACAAATTTTTAAGTATATTATTTAATTTCCTTTTCTTTTTTTGAGAGTCCTTTGTATTGGAATGCCCCTCCTTAGGGTTTTGTAAATTCCAAAGTCTGTGAAGCACTTTAATATAAGAAGGAAAACTCATGTGAAGAGTACATTAAAAGTAACTTTTTTCAACTGACTGTCAATTTTTTATTATGCATACATACATGGTAGAAATTACTAAATTCAGAAAAAAATATTCTAATTAATTTAGAGATTCCTATACAGCATTTTTATTAAAATTCATTTATTTGAATTATTTTATTAAAAAAAATATAAGTGAACCTTTATATATATTTACATTCTTAAAGAGAAAATTGAATTAAATACATAACAGAAAGAACTATAGTTCTAGAGTGGAGGGTATCTTGAAAGTAATCTACTATAACTCTCATTTTAAAGATAAGGAAATTAAGTTTTAAAACTATTGATTGACCTGTCCATAAGAAGTGGTAAGCACACAAGTAGGATTTGACCTCAGCATTGGTAAATTGAAATTTTACAGCTTTATTTCAGCACTTTTTTCATTGCTTCCCAAATTATGCCTCCTCAATTTATGCTACCTATAGATTTTATAGCTTTGACAAAAATATAGATTTTTCTTGTTGTTCTACAGAAAGTTTAACTTGGAAAAATTCTTGACCATTTATGTTATTAGGCCAGCCACTTATAGACTGATATTTAAAATCACCTTCTATTTCTTCTTTTACTTTGGACTTCCTGTCAAAATTTTGTCACTTTAGCAGAACTACTGCTAAAGCTTTGTATCTGAGCCCCAGGAAAGAGTTTCAATGCATAGCTATCAGAGCACAGCTCTCTGCCTATTCAACCTAAGCAATCTCTTTCAAGTAATTCCCCTACCCCATCTTACCACACTCCATACCCACATCTGTATGGTTCACTACTGCTTTTACTATGGACAGGCTTTGTGCAAGTCATACCAAATTCAGCTTCTCATATGAACACATTATTCTTGCCTTTAGCTATTTTCTGTTTTTGCTGCATGACATGTTCCAATCTCCTTGGATCTTGCTTTTAGGATTTATCTCACCTAAAAGTTAAGATATCAAATAAATAAATAAAATAAAATAAGCCAGGTAAGTCATCAGTGCTCAGCAACTAGTTTTGTAACACAAGCTTATTCTTAAGATAGTTGAAGAAAGCATTTTTGTTTGCTTATTTGGTTTTTTTTGTTTGTTTTTGTTTTTGGGGGGTTTCTTGCTTTTTTTTTAAAGAGGAAAGCAGTGGATTTGAAGTTAGAAGACAAGGATTCAAATCTATATTCTGATTGTTACCATTTGAGTAATACTTGGCAAATTATTTTCTGATCTAAGCCTCAGTAATTTTTTCTATAAAAACAAAATATTGGAATAAATGATCCCTGAGGTCTTATTCAGCAATAAAAAATTCTCTCAGACTATATGTTTTAATAACTAATATTATTTCTACATAATTATCAAGAAAACAACACTAAAATGAAAATTAATTTGTGGTCATTGTGCCAATGAAAGAGGAAATATATATAATCTGAAATCTTATTTAGAAAAGGGCCTCTTGTTATAAAAGATTAAAATTTAGTGAATTTTATTCGCCTTATGAAGATAAGTGAGCAAAAGCTTTTGAAGTATTTTTCAGAAGACAACTCAGACATAATAATGGGCTAATCAGGTACAAATTCTAGAAATTTAAGGAAAATAATGAAAATATATTGAAAAGAACAATTGGATCAATTTGGTTTAGCTTTTTTATGGTGACATTAGATTCAAACTAGAATGGGGAGAAATATGTAACAGATCAAGACACTCCACCATTTAAAAAACATGAAAACTTTCATTTGTAAAGAGTTAGCAAGACTCCTCAATCTTCTCTAGAAGTTAATATGATATAGACAGCAGATTGTACATTATCTCAAGGAAACAGTGTGTGTGCTTTTACAAAGACTATATTATTTAGACTAAACAAGGAGGCTCTTCCATATTTAGTCAACTCTATAATGGCCTGCTTCCCCCAGAAATTTTAAAAGATATAACAGTAATAATCTATTGAGGACAAGTAAGTCTTTATAACTAAGGATGTTTTTGGTTTTAGTAATAGAGCATCTGGAAGAATCCGAAAGAGAGAATGAGGATACATACACACACAGCAGGGAGGGGAGATAGAGACAAAGAAAGAGACAGAGTTAGAGAGAGACAGAGACACAGAGAGATATAGAGACAGAGAAACAGATAGACAGAGACACAGAGAGAGAAAGAAAGATAGAGACAGAGAGAAATTAAAAATCAGCTCTGGCTAACAGGAAAAATTCCTAATTCAATAGAAACATAAGCATACATCAAAGTTAACTTCTGTATGATCCTAACAATAACTCTAAAGGTTTAAGTCACAGAGTTATTTTTGGTAATCAGTATTTTTAAAAATTATCTCTTTTAAGATGATTTAGTATTACCTTGACATGACGTCATGTGATGTTTCCAGCTCTAAGAGAGACAGAGAGATAGTAGAGCTAGATAAACAGTAAGACTGAAAGATAGAGACAGAGACAGAAATAGAAATAGTTTGTTTTACATCTTCAAGGCAGAAAAAGTGACATTATAGATAATGATAAAGGATGGTAAGGTAATTGATGCATTGCATAAAAGTAAATTAACCTGATATGTGAACATCCATTTTTAAACCAAAAATAATTTTGTGGATAATTTGTTTAGCTTTACAAAGTTTACAAAAATTCAATATAGAAGTCTTAAATAGTTTGTGTATATGTGCATATGTGTGCATGTTTTTGTTTTCATTTGTTTTATTTATTTGTAAGCATTTCAGTAATTCTATTGCCTCATCAATGTGGAATTCCTATGTACAAACCCAGGGAACACCTATTTATAACTTCTAATTCTACATGACATATTAATATTTTTATCTAAGTCCTGTGTAGAAGATCTAAAAGATATTAGAAGGTTTCCTTTGCATCTTTTAGTATTTTTTGTATACAAATATGGTACTCCAGCTCTCTCTTCATTTTTCCTTAATTTTGCTATATGGTTGTTCCATAATGATGTTACTGATTATATGTTTGTCTGATTATTTTTCATTTCCTACACATAAGAAATTATCTACAGTATTCTACAGATTATTTCCCACCATAATGTTTGTTTTCCTTGCATTTTAATTCTTTGTGATTTTAGTCATTAACTTTACAATGTAAATTTAACAACAGTGAGGAATAATGGATGGAGAGTTGGAGTAGTATACTTGTATAGAAAAAAAGTTTTCTAGTACCTTTTTAGATACTTAAAGATATAATTTTAAATACCACTGTTCTTCTGAGAACAAATTTCTAGAATGAACCATTTTCCCCTTCCTTCCTCAAAACCCACTTACTTCTCAATCTTTTAAAATATGGCTTCTGACCCTACTGAAAATATTCTCTCCAAGGTGACCAGCAATGTTGACAATAAACCCATTGTCTTTTCTCAGTTCTCATTTTTGAAATCTATTTGCATCATCTGACCACATTTACCTCTTTTCTTTTTTTCTCTTCTCTCCTGACTATTATGATACATTGTTGGTTCTCTTTCCTGTCCAACCCCTTTTTTCTCTGTTTCCTTTGTTAGGCTATTATTAATCTCCAACCAATTTGGGGGGACATATATGTCCCCTAAAGTTGCTCAAAGCTAATGGCTTCTCTCTACATGATTTTTTTATTTACACAATTAATTAAAAACCAAAAGAGTTCTATCAATAGAGGAAAGATATTCCCAGAAATGTCTATGGTATGAAGACAAAAGGCAATAATACATTGTATAAATGATAGATAAATGAGTAATCCAATAAATAAAGGGATAAATATATTATCTACAAAGAAGAAAATGTAAGGTATACAACCAAGAGCAAATGCAAAAGTAAATGAACCTATAAAAATATCCAGAAAATAATAAGGTTTATGAAAAATGTTAAGAATGAAAAGAACAAAAAGAAACAATATATCAATATACTTTTCATTGGCAATTGGACACTATTAAATTATTTGGGTGATATAGTAGGGATATTTAGCTCTTACTTGGCTTCTATATTCTCATGTAAAACACCTGCAGACTGAAACAAAGCATACATGATTAAAAGGGATGAAAGTTTAGAGTCAGATGAGAGTAAGGGATCATCTAATTTATTTAAATGAAAGGTTTTAATATATTTAAAGAAGCTGGACAGCTAGATTGTGCAGAGTACTAGCCTTGGAGTCAGGAGGACTTGGGTTAAAAATCTGGTCTCAGACACTTAACACTTCATAACTGTGTGACCCTCTGCAAGTCACTTAACCCCAATTACCTGAAAAAAAATGCACATACACACATATTTAAAGAAACCTATGCTAAAATAATTGTCGGTCATATTTTTTATGACAGAAAACTAGATATTGACAAATGTTATTTCAGTTGTAAAAAAGAAGAAAGAGTAGATTTTAGAAACTACACATCTATGAGTTTTACCTCTTTCACAAATTCTAAGTTTCATTATTAAAATAATCGTTTTTAAGCACTTAGGAATCAAAATGGCAATCATCATGAACCAGCATGGGTTGTCTAAAAAACAAGTGATGATAGACTTATAAAATTTTCCCTTTTTGAGAAATTTAATAGATAACTGATAGATGAAAGAAGTAACCAAAAAATAATATATATATATATATATATATATGTGTCATTTGACAGCCGATTACAATGTTACTATGGCAAAATTCTGAAACAGTAAGTCAAGAATAAATGTCTCCATTGGAGTGTTGCAAAATGCTGTCTTTAATCCAGTCTTATTCAATATATTTTTCAAAGACAGGGAGGAAAACATAACACATTATTTTCAAACGACACAAAGATGGGAGATATATCAAATACCATGGATGACAGAGCAACATTCAGGATTATTTGGACAGACTTAAACAATAGGCAAACTGGCAATATAAAATTTAACAAAGATAAATGAAATCATAGATTTACTTTCAAAAATTCAGTAGAATAAATACAGAAGAAATACCGTGTACACAATTCATTTACAAAATATCTTTAATTGAGCAAGAGATCCATATTAGGAAATATTTTAAAAGCATAAATTATTAAAAAAAATATAATTAATTAACACAACACCAGTTATTATCATCTCCTAGGACTTGAAAGCTCTACGTATACCTTCTAGGCTTTCTCATTTTTCTAGCCTAAAAAACTTTTCACATAGAAAGAAAAGGATAAACACTGTATGAATGTAGCAATTAATGTCACCTATTTTCCTTACAAGCACATAGTTCATAGAAATCGAGAGATACAAATTTTATATATCAGAAAACAAAAATAATTTCACAAAATAGAGTTCATAGAAAATAAAAACACTTAATCCTGACAGAGTCCTCTTTATAACCATTCATAATGTCACTTATTTTATACATAAAATAAGAAAAGAATGCAGCAAGTTTCTTATCATTATTCCTCATTGGGTTACTTGTCCTGTAATTCTCCCAGCTCCCAGCAGGTAGTATTGCTACTATTCTATTTTTTACTTATTTTGGCTGCCTTGTTACACAAGGTAATTCTTCAAATTATTGCTAGGCTTTTGCCAAAGAAAAATACTTCTGTCATTTCCAATAATCCAGGAGAGAGAAATAGTTGAGTTTCTTTTCTCCAGGAATGTAATAGAACCATTGATGGGGAGCTTCATTCTGCATCATATTTTCAATATGAAATAATTTTAATCAATGCATCATCAAGGGTTGTTTTGGAGGCAAAAAAAAATCCCTATGCTTTTCTTCTCCAAGTAAATCCTTGTAAGTAACATTAGGTTGAAATATACTCCTTGTTCTAGTTTCAATGTTTACTTGCTGGCCTAGAGCACCATGTCTCAGCTGCCTTCTCATGTCCAAAGATTCCTTTAACTTTGTAGGCCCCTCCTTTTACTAGTCATTTTTGTTCCTGTAAACTTCATTTTGAATCATGTCCCAGACTAGACATCCTATAATACTTTCCCAGTTTTGCTCCTGAATCTATGGGTCTTAGCATAATTCCTTATAGGATATACTTTCATGGAATATGCATTTTGCTTCAATTTAGTTCCCTTTTATATAATCATTTTCCTTTAGAACCAGTCTTTAAAGCAGAAAACATTTTTCTTTTACTTCCATTTGTACTTCCAGTACTCAGCATAAGGTCAGCCATGTAGTAAGCACTTAATAAATACTCATTGTTTTATTTGACTTGAAAAAGACCGATGACATTTTTCTGCTAGGGTCCTGGATATGTAAAACCCTTCTGAGTGAGCATCCTTATTCAGAAGCCCATATAATATCCAAATCCCTTGAGAGTTGTTCCTCAAATATCTAGTAAGAATCCCTGATCTTTAGTTATGCAAATTACTTGGAAATGTTTCCCATCATAGCTAGTGGGAGCAATGATGAAAGCTAAGATGTACAGTCCCCTGGACATAAGGTGCATTGATGAAAAGGAGAGGAGATAAGGAATGATGGTAGGAAAAAAAGAAGAAGGGAGAAGAGGGAAACAGAGGTGTGAGGATAAGACTTGGAGGGGAGAAGGCAAGAAGGGGAATTGAAGAAACTCATCATTTATTTAAAAAAATACACTATTTGGCAAAAACTGCTGGGAAAATTGGAAACTAGTGTGGAAGAAATTAGGGCTTGATCCATACCTAACACCACATACC
>JAJPUD010005197.1:26979-60665 GCA_023553655.1 Myrmecobius fasciatus
AGCTGATGGTTTTAAATAGATGCTACCGACTATTTTAAGGAAAAGTCCATTAATTCCTATACTCTCTAATGTTTTTAATAGGAATGGATGTTGGATTTTATCAAATGCTTTTTCGGCATCTATTGAGATTATCATATGGTTTTTGTTAGTTTGGTTACTAATATAGTCAATTATGTTAATAGTTTTCCTAATATTGAACCATCCCTGCATTCCTGGTATAAATCCTACTTGGTCATGGTGTATTATTCTGGAAATGATTTTCTGTAATCTCTTTGCTAATATTTTATTTAAGATTTTTGCATCAATATTCATTAAGGAGATTGGTCTATAATTTTCTTTCTCTGTTTTTGTTTTACCTGGTTTAGGTATCAGTACCATGTCTGTATCATAAAAGAAGTTTGGTAGGAGTGCTTCATTCCCTATTTTTTTCGAATAGTTTAAATAATATTGGAGTTAACTGTTCTTTAAATGTTTGGTAGAATTCACATGTAAATCCATCTGGTCCTGGGGATTTTTTCTTAGGGAGTTGATTAATGACTTGTTCTATTTCTTTTTCTGAAATGGGACTATTTAAGTAATTTATTTCCTCTTCTGTTAATCTGGGCAATCTATATTTTTGTAGATATTCCTCCATTTCACTTAGGTTATCAAATTTATTGGCATACAGTTGGGCAAAGTAACTCCTGATTATTGCTCTAATTTCCTCTTCATTGGTGGAAAGTTCTCCCTTTTCATTTTTGAGACTAACAATTTGATTTTCCTCTTTCCTTTTTCTAATTAAATTAACTAGAGGTTTATCTATTTTGTTGGTGTTTTCATAAAACCAACTTTTAGTTTTATTTATTAATTCAATAGTTTTTTTACTTTCAATTTTACTAATATCTCCTTTTTAGGATTTCAAGTTTGGTATTTGATTGGGGGGTTTTAATTTGTTCTTTCTCTAGGTTTTTTAGTTGCAAGCCCAATTCATTGATTTTCTCTTTTTCTATTTTATGCAAATAAGCATCTAGAGATATAAAATTTCCCCTTATTACTGCTTTGGCTGTATCCCACAAATTATGGTATATTGTCTCATTGTTGTCATTCTCTTGGATGAAATTAGTAATTGTGTCTGTAATTTGCTCTTTCACCCATTCATTCTTTAGGATAAAATTATTTAGTTTCCAATTGCTTTTTGGTCTATTTTCTCCTGGCCTTATATTGCATGTGATTTTTATTCCATCATGATCTGAAAAAAATACATTCCTTATTTCTGCTTTCCTGCATTTGATTTTGAGGTTTTTGTGTCCTAACACATGGTCAATTTTTGTATAAGTCCCATGGACTGCTGAGAAAAAATTAAACTCCTTTCTGTCTCCATTTAATTTCCTCCAAAGATCTATCATACCTAACTTTTCTAACATTTTGTTTACCTCCTTAACTTCTTTCTTATTTGTTTTGTGATTTGATTTATAAAGTTCTGAGAGAGGGAGGTTGAGATCCCCCTCTATTATAGTTTTGCTGTCTATTTCTTCTTGCATCTCTCTGAACTTTTCCTCTAGGAATTTCCATGCTATACCACTTGGTGAATATATATATTTAGTATTGATATTGCTTCGTCATCTATGGTACCCTTTAGGAAGATATAATTTCCTTCTTTTTCTCTTTTAATTAAGTCTATCTTTGCTTTTACTTGGTCTGAGATCAGGATTGCTACCCCTCCTTTTTTTTGTTCACCTGAAGCATAATAGATTCTGCTCCAGCCTTTTACCTTCACCCTGTATGTATCTCTATGCTTTAGATGTGTTTCTTGTATACAACATATTGTTGGATTCTGGTTTTTAATCCAATCTGCTATCTGCTTCTGCTTTAAGGGAGAGTTCATTCCATTCACATTCACAGTTAAAATAACTAATTCTGTATTTCCTGCCATCTTATTTATCCTAGCTTATGCTTTTCTCTTTCTTATCCCCTTTCCCTCCTCCCTACTATTTTGCTTTTGAAAACCACTTCCTTCAAACAATCCTTCCCCTTTAGAGCCCCACACACCCCCTTTTTCCCCCCTTTCCCTCCTGTTTCCTTATAAGTACATCTATTATTCCCTCTGAGCCAAATCTGATGAGATGGAGATTAACCCAATTCTCATTCCCCTCCCTTTTCTCCCCTCAATCATTATAGGTTTTCTTTGCCTCTACATGTGATGTAATTTCCCTTATTTTACCTCCTTTTCTTCTTCTTCCAGTGTTATCCCTTTTCTACCCCTAATTTCTTTTTCAGTTTATCATATCATAATAATCATAAAATCACAATAAACATATCATAATAATCATAAAATCCCAGTAATCATATCTAATAATCATAAAATCACAGTAATCGTATCATAATCATAATGCAATAATAGATTCATAAAATCAACCCTCATTCTACAAGTATCTATAACATAAATATAGTTCTCAAGAGTTTTTTTTTCTTGTTACCTTTTTATGTTTCTCTTGCGTTCTGTGTTTGTAGATCAAATTTTTTGTTCAGTTCTGTTTTTTTTCAGTAGAAATAGGTGAAATTCTCCTATATCATTGAATGACCATCTTCTTCCCTGGAAGATAATGCTCATTCTAGCAGGGTAACTTATTCTTGGCTGTAATCCAAGTTCCTTTGCCCTTCGGAATATCTAATTCCAGGCCCTTCGATCCTTCAAAGTAGAAGCTGCTAGGTCCTGTGTGATCCTAATTGTAGCTCCCCGATATTTAAATTGTTTCTTTCTGGCTTCTTGTAATATCTTTTCCTTGGTATGATAGTTCTGGAATTTAGCCACAATATTTCTGGGGGACTTAATTTTTGGGTTTCTTTCAGGAGGTGATCGGTGGATTGTTTCAAGGAGTATTTTGCCTTCTGGGTCTAAAATATATGGGCAGTTTTCTTTTATGATTTCCTGGAAGATAGTGTCCAGGTTCTTTTTTTTTTCATCATGGCTTTCGGGAAGCCCTATAATCCTTAGATTGTCTCTCCTAGACCTTTTTTCCAATTCAATTGTTTTTCCTAGGAAATATTTCATGTTTTTCTCTATCTTTTCATTTTTTTGTTTTTGTTCGACTGATTCTTGAAGTCTTGATGAGTCATTAATTTCCAATTGTTCGATTCTAATTTTTAATATCTTATTTTCTTCAGTTACCGTTTTTAGTTCCTTTTGTAATTGACCAATTACATTATTTTGTTCATTGCATTCTTTTTCCATTTTTTCTATTTTATTTTGCAGTGATCTCATTTCGTTTCCCCATGTTTCTTCTAACTCTCTTTTAAGATTTTTTATGCAATCTTCAAAGAAAGCCTTGTGCCATGGGGACCAATTTATGTCTCTCTTTGGGTCTTTTTCTGGAGTTGCTTTACCTTTAGAGGCCTCAGGATTTGAGGTCTGTTCTTCCCTCTCTCCATAAAAGTTGTCTATGGTGAGAGCTCTTTTTGGTTTTTTATTCATTTTTTTTAAAGGTGTGAGGTATGTTTAGGGCAAAGGTAGGACAGCTGCTTTAATTTGCCCTGGGGCAGTTCTGCTGATTGAGTTATTTCAGGAACTGGGCAGTTCTGCTGATTGAATTATGTCAGGGGCTGGGCAGTTCTGCTTTAGTTCACCCTGGGGGGTTCTGCTGATTGAATTATTTCAGGTACTGGGCAGCTCCACTGATTGAATTATTTCTGGTGCTGATCAGTCCTGTTGTTTGATTGATTGCTTTATGGTGCTGTGTAATGGCAGCTAGGTCAGATGCTCATCAGGGGTTCAGTGGTTCACAATCTATCCCCCTCAAAAGGCAGACCCTCCAAACCACCTGCCCACAATCAGGACATATTGTTCCAAGAGGCCCGCAGAAGACTCCCAGGTGTGTGAAAAGCACAACACTCCCACTCCTGTTCCGACTCCTGTTCCAGCTCCCTGCCCCGGTCTCCCTGCGCTGCAATCTCGGTTCAGCAGACCACCCCCCTGCCCAATTAAAACAGACCTGTTTTGAGGTTCTTCCAGAGTATCTTCTTCTAGAATCGTGTTGTTCTCCAGATATTGTAGATTTTTTTTGCTTCAAAATCAGTCTAGAGGCTTCATATGTTGTTGGTTTGAGGGGAGGTTAGAGGAGGTTACAGAGACTCCAGTCTGATCTCCGCAACCATGGCTCCACCCCCAGAAGCGTAAACAATCCTTTTAGCAAATATTTTGGATTTGTTGTTTTGCTTCTTTTTGCCTATATTTATGCTTTTAACTCTTTTGTCATGTTGTAATAATTAAAATCAAATATCAAAATATGAGAGAAGCCATCTTTACTTTGCTGCTATATATATGCATATATTATGAAAGCTTCTCATATATTATGATTTTATATATTGCTTTCATTTGGTTTTAGATATATACATTTTATCATATTTTGTTGGATTTTTGTTATATTATTGACCTTTGTCAAAAGCATTTTGTAATCTCTTGAGATATTCACATAGTAAATGTTAGTTTTTGTTTATTTATTTTAATCTGCTGGTAACTAATTTTTAAATCTATAAGCCATCCCAAGGAATGTTTAAAATACTGAACAATTATACACATTCCATACATCAGCAAGATTTTGCCATAAATGTGCAAGTTAGGCTTCAGCTATATTGAAACTGAGAATTAACAAAAGAGAATGTAGGTTTTCAAAGGGGCATATGAAGTAGAGGTCAATTTCTAATATTTACAAGATTATGGAAAAAGGAAGGGTGTTCCAGCAAAAAAAAAAAATCCTACTGCATTATTGACTACATGAAAGCTTTTAACTGTTTGGATCCCAACAAACTGGCAAGTTTTAAAAGATATAGGAGTACTAGATAATCCTAATTTTTTGTCTGGGAAACCTGTATAAGGACAAGAAATAATAGTTAGAACTACTAACTAATTGGGTTAAGATTGGAAAGAAATATTACAATACTGTATAATTACCTTATTTATTTAATTTACACATAGAACACATCATGTGAAATACAGGCAAGATGAATCAAAAGCTGAAATTGAGAAATCAGGAAGAAATAACTATCTCAGATATATAGATGATGCCGATGTAATAGCAAAAAAAAAAAAGAAAAGAAAAAAATGAAAATGAAAATGAAGAGGAAATAAAAAGGATCTTGATGAAAATGAAAAACAGCAGTATTCAAGGATTATGGGAAAATGGTAGAATAGGTCTGAAAATGCTAAGCTTTCCAGATTTCCCACCACAAATAAGACAAAATAGCAGTTCAAGGTGAATGCAGAGCAATGAAAGCAAACACAAGTAAGGACAGAGTAGAGGTCCTCCTGGGACAAACAGAGAAAGGCTAAATAAAGATACCAAGACAGAGGTTTGGACCTTTGGAAGCATAAATACTTCCAGCCTAATTCATCAGAAATTTAAAACAGCAAACCATGGGACCAGCTGAGGTGGGGAGATAGCCTTGCCCCAGATACAGGGATTATTACCTCAGACAGTGTAGTAAGTCTAGTCTCTGAGTTGGGGAAGATTGAAAGAATCTTTGATGATGAGGAGTTCCAGGTCAAGCTGTGTTGCCGAGATGCAGCCCTGGTCAGAAGCAGTCAACATTTGTTCAATGAGTTCAGAAGCAGTGAGATAGGGTGCTACTGGCTGAGTGCACATACAGGATAGTGAAGTTCTTGGTTTCAGGTCCAATTCAGAGGGGAAGACCTGAAAAAGAACTGAGACCAGAGGCACCATAACCCATAGATAATATGCTATTAAAAAATAAAAGACAAAGGAGAAAACTAGCACAAAAATGTTACTATGGAAATAGAAAAGACTGAAAGTTATCTTCAGATGAGGATACTGAAACAAACAAAAAAAATCCTTTTTCTATCCCAAAGGACAACATTAAATAGTCATCTCCCTAAAAAGAATTTATATTATTTATAGACAGTTTCCTGGGGGTGAAGACAAGATGGCAGAGTGAAGCCAGAAGATGCTCAAACATCTTTAAGTTTCCCTTAAAAACCCCATGAAAACAAGCCTCTGAACAGAGTATGACTGCGTGAAACCATTATCCAGCACAAGACAGATTGGAAGAACTTCAAGAAAGGTCAGTCTCACTAGGCCTAGTAAAATGATTGTTCAGCACAACTAAGACACAATCTGAGAAAGCCAGTGAAAAGGCCTAAAATATATCAGATTAGAAGCTGAGACTTTTGATCCTGGCTCAGTAGCAGAGCAGACAAGGGGAGCACCCACAGTACAAGTTCAAAAGCCAAATTCTGGGAAACCAGGCTGTTTTTTGAAAGAGCAGATAAAATTATCCCCTGTGATGAGCAAACCAAAAAAACCAAGGGTTCCCTGTGATCAAAGCCAAGGCTATGAGCTGCAGAGGAAGCTTGGAACAGTGCCCCCTTTGCCCCAGGAATAGAGCTCGACCTTAATAGTCACAAAATAGGAAATACAAAAAGAGAAAGGAAAGAAAATGAGTAAGAAACAGAAAAGAATTTTAATTATAAGCAGCTACTACAGTGACAGAAAATACCAAAACACCAAATTGGACAAGAAGTAAATTATGTATATAGAAGAAAAAATGTCCATAGAGGAAATTTCAAAGTGTGATCTGAATTGCTCTCACCCAAAGAGACTTTTTGGAAGTGCTCCTAAAAAGACGTTAAAGAGTAAATAAGAGAGGTAGCAGAAAAAATGAGAAACAAAATGAGAGCTATGCATGAGAAAGTCAATAGTTTGGAAAAAGAATACAATTCCTTAAAAATATAATAGGCAAAACCCCAAAAATAAAATATTCACTGAAGAAAACAATTATTTGGAAAATAAATTACAGGGAGGATTCTAGGAAGATAGAGTAGTAGGTTAGTAAATTTCAAGCTCTCAAATTTCCCCCACAAATACAACATATTTGTGTCTCAGGGCAATACAGACCATTGAAAAATCAAGAAAACTTAGAGCAGAATAGGGGTTGTCCAGATACAATCCTGAGAAGACCTGAAGAGAATCCCCAGGTCAGGGATTAATACCTATAACATGCAAATACCTACAGGCCAGCTCCCCAGAAACACTGTGGGGACTCCTGGGGCTAGCTGGGCTTGACTGGAGCCTCAGAAGGGACCACAGAAATTTTCACCTCCTATATGGTTTCTGAAGTCAGAGTCTTGAGTCCTAGAAGATTTAATAAGCCTCAGTTGATTAGGAAAGCCAGGCTCTGCTGTGTTGGCAGAACACACCCTGGGTGAGAAGGAACCAGCACACCCTTGAATGCAGGGGAAGTGAGGTAGAGATAATGCTGACAAGGGGGATTTGCTGAAGGGTAGAGCTCTTGGTTTGGGATTCCAAATCAGCTCAAGTGAAGCTAGAGGCACCATCTCCCACATCTTGATTATAGGTGCTTGGTAATACTTCCTATTAAAAAAAAATTAACTGGAAAAGAAAAAAGAATCTCACCATGGAAACTTACTACGGGAACATAAAAACTTACAGGGTACCTACTCTGAGAGAATTTTTAAACCTCAAAAAAGAATTTAAAAATCAAACGAGAAACATTGAGAAAAAACTTAAAAAAAAATAAAAACCATTCAGAAAAACCCCAAGAAGATTATGAAAAAGCTAATCAACTAGAAAAGGAGATACAGAGTTTCAAAGATGAAAATAACTTTTTGAAAATTAGAACTGGGCAAGGGAAAGCCAGTGAAGCTATGAGAATATGAGAATTTTTTTTAATTAACAAAACAAATTCTAAAGAATGAAAAATTAGAACAGAATATGAAACATAAGAAAATGATAGATCTGGACTGATAAAGAAGAGCACATATAAGAATAATTGCCTGAACGTTGAGACCAATAAAAGAATCTTGATCCAATATGCAAGAAATAATACAAAACTATTGTTCTGGAGTGATAGAATATGAGAGAAAATTAGAAACAGAAAAAAATCTACCAGTCACCACTTCAACAAGATCCTTTATAAAAAAGACATTAAAATATTATTGCCAAATTCCAAAATCCCCATGTCAAAGAAAATTTCACAAGGAACAAGAAATAACAATTCAAATATGCTGAAGCTACAAAGAGAATTGTACAGGACTTATCAGCAGCCACAATAAAAGACCATGGGTTTTGGAATTACACCTACCAAAAATCAAAAGAACCAGGCCTGTGGCCAAAAAATATCATATCCAACAAAATTATCTACAATACTGAATGAGAAAAAAAAAGTGGACATTCACCAAACTTGCAGATCTGTAGGACTTTCTATCAACCAAAAACACATAAGAGCCAATATCAAAGACCAATTTCAAGGAATTCAACATGGGCAAATTTTTTTTGTTGTTTTTGTTTTTAACATTGGAAATGTATACTATATGTTTAAGATTGACATCAACAATAGGGTAGCTCAAAAGAAAGAATGGGGAAGAATTAAGGTAAAAATAGTAATTAGGTTATATAAATGTGGTGCACAATACAAGCATGGGAAGGATGACTGAACAGGGAAGCAATGTGAGTGAAGAAGACAAGGAAGGGATCCATGGTTAGGGACAGCTTAAGTAATGGCAAGGAAAATTAAGGAACAGAATTAAAGCAAAGAGTAAAAAGGGATAGGAAAGATGTGTGTGTGTTTCTGCATGTATGTGTATGTATATATTTACATATGCTTACATAAATATAGCCTTTCTTAATTATAGCCTGCTTGGGTGGAGAGGGGGATGAAAGGGGAAAAACAATAGAGAGTAATAGAGAACAAAAGAACAATTTACAAGAAAGGAAAGAAAAGATGGACAATCAAATATAATTTCTTCTATTGGTATATATATATGTATATATATGTGTGTGTGTGTGTGTGTACTTTTTGAACTGGTGATTTGTTGACATATATTTTGAGTCCTCCCCAGTGTTCTGCTGGTCACATGGCAGCATTTTGTTTTGTTTTGTATTCTTTTCTGTTTTCTTTTTTTCCCTTATATTGTTTTTTTAACAAAATAATTTTAAAAACAACAAATTTGCAGGAAAAATTTAAAAACAATATTCCTCAAAAAAGAGAAAAGTAGGATTTATCAAATGGAAAAAAAATGCAAAAACTAAGTGAAGAAAAAAAAACCTTTAAAACTAGGGGGCAATTGGTAACTAATGACTCTAAAAGACATCATTCAAACCAAAAAGAATCTTAAAATGTAAGAAAATATAAAATACCTCATTGGGAAAAGAAATGACCTAGAAAATAGATTCAAAAGAGACTATTTAAAATTCATTGGTCTACCTCAAGTCCATAACCAAAAAAAGAGCCAGGATAGCATTCTTCAAGAGATCATCAAGGAAAACTGCACTGATATACTAGAACTGGGCAGGGGAAGAAGGAAGAATCATTATTGAAAGAATCCAACAATCACCTCCAGAAAGAGATCACACGCAAAAAAATTCCAAGTAATATAATTGCAAAACTCCAGAACTATAATCTCAAGGAAAACATATGGCAAGCTGCTAAAAAAAAGGCAATTCAAGGATCAAGGAGCAGTAGCTAGGATTACCTAGGATCTGGCCGCATCTATGATAAAGGATTGGAGGGCCAGGAATACCATATCTCCAAAGGCAAAGGACCTAGGATCATAACCAAGAATTAACTACTCAGCAAGACTAGTCATCTCTCAGGGGATGCAATGGATTTTCAACAGAAAATTGGATCTTCAAAAAGAGAACTTAAGAGAAGCATAAAAGGTAAACAAGGGAAAATACATATGTAGAAATTTGTATTATCTATATAATTATATTTATATTTATACATATGTATAAAATATAAACATACATGTAAGTGTATATATATATATACATACATATCTACATCAATATCTATATAAAATTGAAAGATTTATATTGTTTACATCCCTAAAGAAGAAAATGCTACTTGTAAATCTTGAGAAGAACTGTATCTGTTAATGCGGCAGTTAAAGAGGGCATCACATGGATGGAGAAGGTGTTTGGGAATGAACTCTGATGTGATGGTATCAAAGAAAAAGACATGGGATAGAAAAAGAACTGTCTTGGAGAAAGAGGAAAGGGAAGTTATAATGGGACAAATTAGATCACATGAAGAGGTACAAAAGACCTATTACAATATAGGGTAAGAAGAGAAGGGTATGAGCTTTGTTTAAAGCTTGATCCCACAAGTTTTGGCTGAAAAAGGGAATGACTTAATCATTCAGTTGTGCAAAGAAATTTTTCTTACCCTATAAAGAAGTAAGAAAAGAAAGAGGAACGAAAAGGGAGGAACTAGATAGAAGGGGACAGAAACACTAGGATAAAAGAATAAAAGATGGAAGGAGGAGTGATAAAAGGTAAGACAGGTATTGGAAGGGGTAGGTTAAAAACAAAACTATCCTAAAGAGAACAAGGTGGAAAGAGATAGAAAAAGTATATGTAGGGGAGAAATTAGGATGGAGAGAAATACAGAGCTAATAATCATAACTATAAATGAATAGGATGAATTTTCCCATAAAACAGAAGCTAATAGCAGAGTGAATTAAAAAAATAGAAATGTACAATATGTTATTTACAAGAAACACATTTGACACAAAATCAAGGTAAAAGTAAAGGCAAAAAGCTAGAGCAGAATTTATTATGCTTCAGCTAAAGCAATAAAAGCAGGGATAGCAATAATGATCTCAGATAAAGCAAAAGTAATAATATATCTAATTAAAGAGATAAGGAAAGAAAGTACATTTTGATAAAGGATATTGTAAACAATGAAATAGTAACTATACTAAATGTGTATCCACCAAGTGGTAGAGCTGGCAAATTCCTAGAGAAGATTTTAAGGCAGTTACAGGAAGAAACAGACAATAAAACTATACTAGGGGGGAACCTTAACCTTCTTCTCTTAGAATCAGACAAATCTAACCATAAGATAAATAAGAAAGAAATTAGAGAGGTTAATAGAATCCTAGAAAATATGGATATGATAGATCTCTGGAGAAAACTGAAGAGGAACAGAAAGAAATGCACTTTTTTTCCTCAGGAGTATATAGCACTTTCACAAAATTAACCATGTATTAGGGAATTAAAACCTCACAATCAAATGCAGAAAGGCAAAAATAATAAATGCTTCCTCCTCAGACCACAATGTAATAAAAATTATATTCAATAAAGGGGCAGGGAAAGGTAAACTGAAAACCAATCAGAAACTAATTAATCTAATTCTAAAAACTGAGTGGATCAGACAACAAATCACAGAAATAATTCATAATTTCATTCAAGAGAATGACAATAATGATACAATGTAACAATAACTATGGAATGTAGCCAAAGCAGTACTTTAGGGAATTTTATAACTCTAAACAGTTACATGAATAAAATAGAGAAAGACTAAATCAATGAATTGGGCATGCAACTAAAATTCTAGAAAAAGAACAAATTAATCTCCCTCCAAATTAAATATCAAATTTGAAATTCTGAAATTCATAGGAGAGATTAATGAAATTCAAATTAAAACAACTTGTCCTCATTAATAAAACTAAGAGCTGGTTTTGTGGGGGGAAAACACAACAAAATAAATAAACCTTTGGTTAATTTGATTAGAAAAAAAAGAAAGGGAAAAAATGTAATTACCAACATCAAAACAAAAGGATGAACTTCTGACCAATGAAAAAGAAATCAAAGCAATAATGAGGAGCCATTTTGCCCAATTGTATGTCAGCATCAAATCTAATCAAAATGGATCAATATTTCTAAAAATATAAATTGTCGAAATTAACAGAAGAGGAAATCAGTTGCTTAAATTATCCTATTTTAGAAAACACAAAACAAAACAAAACAAAAAAAAAACAGTTTATAATCCATCAATAAACTCCCTAAGAAAGAAAAATTCTCCAAGGCCATATGGATTTACAAGAGAATTCTGCCAAACTTTTGAAGAGCAATCCAATAGAATTTAAACTATTTGGAAAAATAGGCAGAGAAGGAATACTGACAAATACCTTCTAAGACTGATACCTAAACCAGGAAGAATCAAAACAAAGAAAGAAAATTTCAGACGAATCCCCCTAATGAATCAATGCAAAAATATTTCCAAAGCAATTACAACAACTTATCACCAAGATAATACACTATAAGTAAGCAGGATTTATATCAGAAATGCAAGGTTGGTTCAATATCAAGAAAACAATTAGTATAATTGACTATATCAAGAAACTAAAATAATAACTTGGGCAATTTGTTCACTTGTATAGTATATCCTGTCTCCTGAACAAACTTGATATAACCTAAGAAATTTGCAATATTTCACATTAAAGGGAGACATAAAATACATCCTCAATTTATAATTGTCTGAAAAAATCAACTACTGATGACATGGATAGTAATTGAAGCATATGATGGCAGGCATTTTGATTGGTTAAATATGGTAATGCTCAGGGAGAAACTAAGACAGTATCACACATTTGAGATTAGATAATACTTTATTGACGTTAATTGAGGGTTCAGAATCCATACCTATGGATTGGGACTGCTGGGACTATTGTCTCAAAGCACACAGTCCATTTAGACTGGCAAACATGTCAGCCGACTGGATCTCAAGTAGGTCCAGCAAATAGTAAGTTTGGTCATAGGATTCTTATAGGATTCCTGGGAACAAAGAGCTCACAAGGCAGAAGGAGCAGAAGGAGGGGTTGAGCACTGGAAGGAATTGGAGTTCCAGGAAGGACTATCAATTCTGATAGTAGGGAATAGAGAAGCTTGGGAAGGAACTAGGAGATAGTAAATCTGAAGCCAAAAGATAAGGGGTATGTAGAGATGGAACATCTGGAGATTTTATGACTTCTTTGGAATACTAGCCCAATTATTTCTGATGGTCAGGAAGTGGGGAGGTTGCTACTGAAGCAGAACAATAAAGGGAAACTGAAACAGAACAATTGAGGGAAACTGAGACATGGAACTGTGGCACACTATGCTTTAAGAACCATTGCAATTCTAATGTACATTTAGTGAGTTTTTTATTCATTTTTGCAGGTCTCAAAATTAAATTTTTATTTTCTAATTTTTATTCTGCAGATGCTTAAAGGAGGTCAAAAGAAGATAACTGATGACCTTGAGTCAGCCAATATGATAGACCTCAAGATTGTGCTACATTTGAATCGGTTGATGGAAATGAAAATTTTAACCTGAAAAGCAGATATGAGTGAAGAAGGAGAAAGATTACAGTTGTCTTTGGGTACATAAAGAACTATTACAGGGAAGAGAAATTAGAACTGTTTTGATTAATTCCTAAAAGTCCAACTTGGAGAATTATAAGGAAGTTTCAAAAAATCAAATTGAGTATTGATTTTTAAAAATGCAATCTTCATAATTAATTATTCAAAAGCAGAATGGGTTAACTTATCAGATAACAAGTTTTCAGTCACTGAAGATCTTCAAGAAAAGTCTGAATGACAACTTGTCCCATAAATTGTAGATGGGATTCTTGTTTAGTTATTGATTGTGCTAAATGAATTCCAGTGTCTTTCAACTGTCTGTGATTCTCTAAAGGGGTGAAGGTTAATTGTTTTCTCAGCATTCATATATAATACTCCTAGGTAATTTATTATTTCTTTGTTTTCTCTGACTAAAGCTAAGCAAACAATCTCATTTACCTTTTGCCTTTCCTTAAAGCACCTCATTCCCATCTCCTTAATCATAACTACATCTCTTTTCTGCACTCCCTCTAGTGTTTCAACAGATTTACAGCCTTAGGGAATGACAAATTGCATTGGAGACAAGAATCATTTCCCCAGTCCTTGCAAGCTTTGAGATTTTAGGGAAGTTGCCTCATCTCTCTGGCCCTCAATTTTCTTGTTTGGTAAATGAGAAAATTAATAAGAAGTCTTCCAAAATCTCTCCCAGCTCTCAATCTATATTCTTGATTAATTTACAGGTGATTTTTTTTCCACTTTTTAAAACAAGCTATTTTGAGCCATCATCCCAGTAATTTTAAGTTTCATTCTTGCCTTCTCTACACAGGAGGCATATTTTCCCTGCAAAAGAGGAAAAAACAGAAGGCACTCATTCCTGAAGTTACTGGCAAAAAGGAAGGGAACCATAACCTCTTATCTCACCCATCCTGTTCTACATAATGAGCAAATAGTCTCCTACCTGGAGTGTGATGTATTTTCATGTACAGGCTGAAAACATTTATATTTTGTTACCTTCTTCACACATAGTGAGATAGCAGCTGGATCAGGATCTGATCCCTGGATTTTGTCTGTGAAAAACACATTCTCTTTTTGCAGCTGACATTACACCAGGGCATAGTCAAAATGACAGTCACACAAGTCACAGGAATCTAGGACTAGTGCATGCATTCTACCTCCTATGACCTGTAAGAAGTTAGTGTTATAAATGATTAGATTCCCTTGCCCATCACACATTTACTGCATAGAGAGAATAAAACTAAAGGGTATCAAAATTATTCTACTGGGATTGAACTATGCTAACATCTCAAATAGCAACCCCAGCATCTCAAATAGCAACTCTTCACAACCTGAGAGACAAAGGAGAAGTTTTATTCCTCACCTGGGCTCATTCACATTGTCATTTTTTTTGTTGTTGTTGAAAATTGTGAAAACTGGCCCTTGCTTAAGATTGTTGTCGTGTATATTTTCATTTTTTAAAGTGCTTGGGCAAAAAAAAAAAAAAGTAAGACAGTCACTGAGAGATACCGATATTTTTTTTACCAAAAATATACAGCATGAAAGTATTCTTAAATATATATTTATAAAATTTCACAATAAAAAGCTCCTTCATTGTCAAGTACTTTGCTAAAGATGTGTTTTTGAGTTGAATCTAAATAATTTGAATTATAGTATAAAATTCTCAGCAAAATAATCATGAACACATAGATTTTATACTTGTACATACGTATATGGGTATACATGATACATATATAATATACATATTTTATTAGACTTATAATTTCATTGATACATATAATTTTCAATGAGAAAACTTCCTCTAATATAAATAATAAATACTAGGCAACTTATATAATCTCTTGAGGTCACTGAGAGGTATAAGTAACTTTTAATGGATCAGATAGTCAATTTAGGTCAAAGATAAGACCATATTCCACATATTCTTGACTCCAACCAACTCTATTCCTGCCCCTAATGTAACATGCATGCAGGCACACATACATACATACTTATATACAAACATCATGCACATATCTACATTTACATGTAGATATCACATGCACATATATTTGTGTGTGCATATAATCTATCAGATGTAATATAATCTTTGATTTCTCTTCAGTTCTAATGAATACAAGCAGATACAAGAGGGAAAACCTAGCTAGTGCAGTGGATAGAGTGCAAAGGCCTTAAGTCAGGGAGAATCATCTTCCTGAATTCACATCTGGCCTTAGACACTAACTGTGTTATTCTGGGCAAGTCACTTAACCCTATTTAATTGAGGTTCTTCATGTTTAAAATAAACAAGAAAAGAAAATGACAAAACATTCCAGTATCTTTGCCAAGAAAACCCCAAATAGCATCTTTTTAGGCAAAATTGAAATAATTCAACAACAGCAACATATTCAAGCTCAAAATCTACAATTGAATGAGGTCAATTAGCTATTAAGTATGTCTAACTCTTGAAAATTTCAATTCAATTACTAAAGGTGATTCATCTCAATTTTTTTAATGCAAATGTTTTAGAAGAGGACACAAGCCACAGTAAAAATGAGAAGAAATTCTTCACAACCATTGAAAAGCACCCAATAATCTCAAAGGTATAAAAACATTATTTAAATCAAGAACTTGTTTTTCACAAGATTATACACTAGAAAGATTTCTAAAGTAGATTAAAGAGTGTCCATGGAAGTCATTAAGAAAGGAATAGATAACCAACTGACATGTTTCATTTTGATTTGACCTTCCTGAAAGCATAAACATTGAAAAGGTGATCTTTTGAGATACCTTTAAAATTTTCTAATATTGTTGTTGTTTTGTTTTTGTTTTTGTTTTTTTTTTATTTTGTTGTTTTTTGTTAATACTATTATTGAAAATTGAGATAAACTAAGATCTCCTTTGGTCATGATTCTGCATTTTTAACTATGACTTTGTAATATCACCCTATCCAATCCAAGGGAAAAATAAAATATGAGTAATAAATATTTCTTGAATAGCATCACTAATTTGAGCACATTAGCTTTTTCCAAGCTAAAGCAGATGTTTAATTTGGCCACTATCAAAAGTTTAACTAAAAAAGAAGAAAAACACTTTTCCTACTAATGTCAAAAGTATCAACATCATTCTTTTTGCTGAGAAGAATCAAGTCTTTCATAGTTGATCATCACATAATCTTGCTGTTTTTGTGTACAATGTATTCCTAATCCTGCAATATTACTATAAGATCACTCAATTTTGAAATGTCAATCCCAAATTCCCTCTGAAATTAAAATTATATATATATATATGTATATATATTATATTACTAAATCCTATAATGTATTTTCCATAACATCACTCCTATATATCTCTACTAATGTAAACATTGCTCTAGTTCAATTCAACATTTCTTTCCTAGACTATTGCAATAGAATTCTTATTGGTCTCTGGGGCATGAGTCACTTTCCATTTAAATCTATCCTATTTCTGGGATAAAATCTTTCCTAAAAGTAGGTCAACCCTTTTCATTCCCTACTTGAAAACCACAGTCCTTCCCTGTTATATCCAGGATCAAACATAAACCTTCTTTGTTATTTATACCTTTTAACAATCTGGACCTTTCCTATCTTTCCAATCTTCTTATATTTTTCTTTTCTCTATCACCTGGCTAAGCTTGCCTACTTGCATTTCCCCCAAAACTATTTTTTCTTAATGGAGTTCTTTTGAAAAGACTATTCCTCATGCCTCTAATGTTAGACTTCTAAATCTAAAATACTTGTCTCATTTTAAAAATTAGCTTAAATGCTACCTCTACTATGATGCCCAGCTGGTTTCTTCTCCCCAGTTACCTCAGCTATCCCCTTTAAGATTACTTTCCATCTACTCTGTTTTAATCTTGCATGTACTAGCCTTCCTTTTAGAATGAAAAATGCAAAAAGGGCAAAACAATTTTTTTCTATGAATGCCAAAAACTTACTATAATTTCTGGTACATCATAAGTACTTAATTAATATTTATTCGCTTAATTATTTGAGGAAATAACAGGTAAAATGCATTTCTATACATTGATAATGAAGAAAATGAAAAAAAAAATTAAACTGCATTTTCCAATACATATATATGTATATGTATAATTGGTGTTTATGATGTTTATTTCATCTTGAATGTCATTTGATTTATCAGATAATCATTATAGTAGTAATGGTGATGCTTGTGAGGAAAACAGAGTCCTACTTTAACAAGGAATTACAAGCCAAAAATAGACTGAAAAAATGAGCAAGCAACATAAAAAGCATTCTGACCATGCAAAGGTCAGACAAGATAATGAAGTTCAAAAAAAAAAACACTCAGAAGAAGAGGATTAAGTCAAAACTCCTGTATACAAAACTTCCAAGAAAAAAAAAAAAAACAGTTATTGGTCTCAGGTCATGGAAGATATCAAAAAGGCATTTTCAAAAATCAAATAAGAGAGATAGAGGGAAAAATAGGAAGATAAATGAAAGTGATGCAAAAGGAAAAAAAAAACTAACGAGCAGAACGCTTTAAAAAATAAAATTAGCCAAATAGAACAGGAGGTGCAAAAGTTCACTGATGAAAATAGTTCCTTGAAAATTAGAATTAAGCAAGTGAAAGATAATGACCACAAGAAATTAAGAAACAATATAACAAAACCAAAAAAATTTAAAAAGAGAAGACAATGTGAAATATCTCATCATAAAAGCAATAAGCCTACAAAATAGATCCAGGAGAAATAATTTAAAAAGTAATTGTCTATCTGAAAGCCATGATCAAGAAATTATCAAGGAAAACTGTGCCAATGCTCTAGAACCAGAAGTTAAAATAGAAATTGAAAGAATTCTGAAAGAGATAACAAAATGAACACTCTTCTGAATATTATAGCCAAAATTCAGAGTCAAAGAGAAAATCTTGCAGCATCTCAAAAGACACAATTCAAGTATAGTGGAGTCACAGATTTAGCAGGTTCTAAATTAAAATATTGGAGGTCTTGGAATATAGCATTCCACAGACCAATGGAGCTAGGATTACAAACAAGAATCACCTACCCACCAAAACTGATTATAATTCTTCAGGGAAGAAGGTAGACATTCAATAAAATAGAGGGCTCCCAAGTATTTGTGATGAAAAGACCAGAGCTCAGTAGGAAATTTGATTTTTAAATATAGTACTTGAGTGAAGTATGGGGAAGTAATCAGGAAAGCAATATTAGAAGGGATATACTTAATGTTATATCTTTACATTCCTGTGTGGGAGAATGATACCTCTAACTTATAAGAACTTTTGCTTGTTTAGAGTAGTTAAAATGAGTATATATAGACAGAGGGTATAGGTATGTTAAATATGAAATCTTCATATCCAAAACAATGAGTAAGTGGTAAGAGACTAATGTTCTGAGAGAATGGAAAAGGGAGAAGTGAAATGTAAATTGTATTCTCTAAATAATTCAAGAAAAAGTATTTGCATTGGAGAGGAAGAGGGAGAGTGGAGAGGAAGTAGAGAAGGAGTGAATGTACCTATCTTCAGAATTGGCTCAAGGTTTAAATTATATACCCTCAATACAGATATAGAAATCTATCATATACTGCAAAAAAGTAGAAGGGAAAAAGGTTAGGAGAAAGAGGGTAATAGAAGAGAGGACATATTGGGAAGGAGAAGGTCAGTACCAAAATACCTTTGAGGAGGATGAAGGTGAAAGGAGAGAAAGTAAAATAAAAAGGGAGGAAATATAGTCAGCAATAGGAATTGAGAACATAATTTTGAAGTCAATTTTTCATGTCTCAAATGTATAAGGAACTGAGTCAAATTTATAAAAAATTAAGAGCTGGTCCCCAATTGATCATTGATAAATAGATATGAATTATACCCAAAGTGCTATAAAATCATGCATATCCTTTGGACAAACAATAACCCTACTAGGCATGAATACCAAAATTGAATTTTAAAAAGGAAAAGAATTCTTATGTACAAAAATCAATCTAGCAGCTCTTTTCTTAGGACAATAAATTGGAAATTGAGAAAATGCCCATCAATTGGGGAACTGATGAATAAATTATGGGGTGTGTGATTTTGATGGAATAGTATTGTTTTTAGAGAAATAATTAGAAGGATAGACCAAGAAAAATCTTGAAAGGCTTCCATGACCTAATATAAATTGAAATGTATTGCCTACAAAGTAATAACAATATAATGGGATGATTATCTATGAATGACTTTGCTATTCTCAGCCACACAATCATCTATGAACTACCCTGAAAGAGTTATGATGAAAAATGCTATTCATATAGAGAACTGATTATGTCTGAATACAGATTGAAGCATAAAAAGGTTATTTCTTTATATTCAAATATTTAGAAAGTTTTAAATTCAAATAATATATCAATATCAGATTGAAGATTTTCCCCACCCACACTCCGGTAGACTAAATGAGTATCTAGCCTATGTGGAAAGAACATTAGGTTACAAATACACTTTTCTTCTTATTGAATTACTATTAATGAAGTTCCTTATTAAGATGAGAGTTCTTAGAGTAAACATGGTACATGTATTGATATTCCCCCATAAATTATTAGAAGTATAATCTCCATCTTCAGTTAATTAACTTTAAACTATCCTGATTTACAAATAAACTGGAGAAATTAGTTTTCCCATGAACTTTTTTATCCTCTCTTCTTCCTACCTTCTCTCCTCTCCTCTATTCTTCTTACAAATGAAATGAAAATTACTTCATATAGTTTAAAACTCCCAAACATACCAGAGTACTTTACAAAAATCATTATAATTTCATATTCCATTAAAAAAACAAATATATAAAGTTGTTGTTCAGTAGTTTCTCAGTTATATCCAGTTCTGAGTGTCTTTATTTGGACTTTTTTGTCAAAGATGCTGGAGTGGCTTCCTATTCCCTTTTCTAGCTTATTTTATAAATGAGGCACACAGGGTGAAATAATTTACCTGGTGTCACACAGTTATTAAATGTCTGAAATAAAATTGAAATTCAAATAGATAAATCTTTCTGACTCTAGGATTGACATTCTATCCACCTAGCTGCCCAAACTGATATTAAAGAACCTTAAAACATCTCCAAAAAGTATGTCTCTAGTAACAATTCTCAATAGTTTCTTTCAATCCTGTGGCCCCACTTTTCCTTCTTCCTCCTCAGTGGTCAGGAAGTGATTAAAAAGATTTTAATACTTAAAAACAAAAAAATAGTATATAATGTATTTTGTGACAATACTAAATCACAATAAATGAGTACTCCTGCATGTGTTCTATTGTAGAAGCAAAAAATCTCCAACATATAGAGAAAATGGCACTTTATACACTACTATTTAGGTATAGTAATATAGTTCTGTACATGTCTATTTGAATTTACTTATATACTTGTATTCCTCGGGATATTGGTAGAGATTTAAGAGAGCTAAATAGCCAGTAAGTCAAAAGATACCCCAAAAAAGTCATTTTTTTTGCAATTCCAATGCCACATGCAATTTTTCCTCATTCTTATTTCCTTTTAGTGCAGTGTTAGTGACATTTTTTTCTGTCACTAATCCATCTCTATCCTTAGCCACATTCAGCTTGCTGTTTAATATTTTGTCTTCTGTAATAATTTTCCTATGCAATCAATTTTATGTCTATATTTCTGGTAGCAATTATGTTCAGTAACATAATTGGCTAGGGCTGGAAAAAATTCAGCAATGGTAGCTCAAAGCCAGCTTGGACATGTATCACACCTCCTCCCCAAAGGTATGGTTTAAGGGAGATGAAATCTCATTTATCTATCTTGTCAATCATCTGAAAAGATGAAGAAATATAGTTCCTTTTTAAATATGTATATATATATATATATGTATATATATAATGCTCCAGTAGTAAACCATCTAATTCTATACATTTGAAACTTTATTATATGATAAAAGCTTTCTGGGTTTCAGATTATTCCACATTTTAATAATCTGATACAACTTAATATCTTACAAAAGTTAATATGCACATGCAACCATCTGCCAATGGCGATTTCTGAATTATTCTGGGGAAACAGTACATTTCTTATTACTTGTTAACTATGTATAAAACAAAAACTGAGCATTTTAATTTAGCATCCCTTCAACCAGGTTATTATCTTAATTTTATACCAGTAATTCTGAATCTTGACTTGTCAATTATTCTCTATAATATTTTCATCAATAGCAGAAGCAATAGAAATTGATAGGCATTTCTGAAGTTTTCACTATTTGTGAGGCACTGTGTATCCACTTTTAATATCATCTCCATCAATACTAGTTTTGCCTTCTAACATGCACAAGCATTTCTTATCTTGAAGTGGAAAATGAAGTGTGAGTAGAGAAGGAAAAGTAAAACAAAACAAAAACTATAATTGTTGCTTTGAGGTACTTCTATCTGACTCCTAATTTCCTTCAACCACTCTTTCACTACTAAACATCTTAGATTCTTGGCAACAATTTCAGCCTGCACTTCTGTCTTGATCACTCTATTAAACTTGTACTTTGGAAAACAAAACAAAAACAAATAAACAAAAGAGAAAAAAAAATTCTTTCTTGTCACATGTAGATCTTTAGAGCATATTATATTGTTTATCATTTCTTCATACTTATTAGAACAAAATAAATTGTAGCTGGTTCCTTCTCTGTATCCAAAAGTAGCATTATTAAGCACCTACTATTTGTCAGTTAAATGAAGAGGATACTAAGAAAAACCTGCTCTCAGAGTCCAATGCAACCAATTAAGTACAAATAAGATAAAAAATGGGAGATAATCAACAAAAGAAAGGCCCTAGCATTAAAGATGATCAAGCAAGGCTTCTCATTATGTGGGCATTTACTTAGGAAAGTACTCAGGAAAGAAATCAGCAAAGTCAAGTGGTAGAAATGAGGAGGGAGAGTATTCCAGGCATAAGTGATAAGCAAGCAGGGAAAATACCTGAAGCCAAGAAATGAAATACTTTGTGGAAAAATAGCAAGAAAGCCAGTGTTGCTAGAGTAAAAACTATGTGAGAAAAGGGAGAGTAAGGTAAAAGAAGATGGGAAAGATAGGAGAGGGCAAATTGTAAGTGGTTCCAAACACCAAACAGAGATTGTTTGATTTAATCTTGAAAATAATAGAGAACCATTGCAGTTTTTGAACTGTTATATTCTCTAGCAAGAACCCAACGAAAATACAGTATTCCTTTTAGTGTGCTTTCGAGTTCAGTATACATCCTATTTGTTGATATTTTAAACAATTATATTTCTAATTGTTTTCTTATTAGTTTCAGCAATACTAAGGTGGTACAAGAAATTTCACCGTTAGATCTCTAAGATTCACCTTAAATCTGAACGTGAATAAAAGAACTGTCCTTCCCAACCATCCCCAAGGGGTGAACCAGAATTGATTCAAATTCTATTCCTATTAATAACAAAAAAAAAAAAAAACAACAAAGCTTAGTATACAGTCCACTCAAATCATTTGTTGTATCTCACTCTCCCAAGATTGTGTATTCCCAGGAAAACTACAACAAAGAGAAATGATTTGTTTTATTTCCTATTTTAGTAAGCTAGAAATTAAAAAAATATATTAATTAAATTTAATGCAGGCTCTAAACTTTTTCTCCCAGCTTTGTAGTAAGCTGGATCCCCAAAGCAAGACTCTTATACATCCACCCAGGATTGTAGATGTAAACTTGAGAGACGAGAGCTTTTTCCCCAACCCTATTTATCTCATGAGTCCCCACTAGTATGTTTTCCCCATAATTTTCTGTTGATATCAATTAATCTATAAGATTTAAGTTGTTTTATACATTTTTATTATTTTTATTTCAATTTTACTTCCGCTTTCAGTTTATTGTCTTCTTCCTTCCTCTCTTCCCTATGAATTGAGAAGACAAGAAAAACAAAATTCATTACAAATAAATTTTATCATGGAAAATAAATTATTGCATTAACTCTTTCCCATAAAATAAAAAAAAGAAAAAAGAAAATATGCTTCAGTTTGCCCTCTGAGTCCATCATTTATAAGGACGTACATAACTAGCTTTTTGGAATAGTGGTTGGTCATTATTTTGATCAGCTTTACTGTCTTTTAAAGTTCATTTTTTTTTTTACAACATTGCTGTTATTGGATAAATTGTTTTCCTGGTTCTGCTCCCTTTACTTATCATCAATTCATATAAGACTTCCACAATTTTTTTTTTCTGAAATCATTTCCTCCATCATTTCTTATAGCCCATATTCTCCTCATTCTGTTCATTTAATTTCTATTAGTTTGTAGAAGTTTTCAATATTGTTCATTAAAAATAATGATATTATAGCAAAGAAAAATTTCTTCTGGTTCTGCTTTTTCCACACTATGAGTTCATACAAATCTTTCCACATCTCTTTTAAACCATCAGTCTCTTTATTTCTTACCACAAAACCCCACATAACATGAAAGTATTCCATCACATCTCCCCAGTTTTAATACTATAATTCTTTAATCTGCACAAACTGTCTCACATTTTCCCTATGCCACTATTTTTTTTCCAAAAAATAACCTAACCATAAATAAAATCACCCTCTTCTCAATAACTAGCATTCATTGTCTAAATAATTTTCTCAAAAATCAAGCATTCAAAATGTTCAGGCATTTTTTATTGCTTTCTTAAATTGTTGTTAAATTCCATAATTTTTAATGGCTTTATTTTTATGTCTAGTTTATTTAACTATATTATAATACAAGATTTTAAAAGATAGTGTCTCAAGCTTCTCTATACCTTCTATTGCACTTAGTACCTTGTTTCCTGTAGAGGAAGTATTCAACAAATTTTTACTATTTGAATATTTGATTAATTAAAATTGCCTAATAATATTTTTTCATTCTTTGTATGTAGGTGTATAAAGACAAAAATTCATTTATTTCTAATTTTGAATTTCTAAGTATTCTAAATATTTTCTTTTTAATTTTATGCTGATTTTATTTTTGCTAAAATAATTTATACAGGTATTTAAAAGTAGATTTATATACTTAGCATAATAAAAGTATTATCCTGAAACTTTTCAGAGTAAATTAAACATTTGTAAAGCAGCAATAATAAATGTTAAACATATTTACAAATACAAGCAAGTTTCCAATCTAAATGTAACTGTGTGGGGCAGTATTATCCATAAAACAATTAGAGACTCGGAGTAAGAAAAAGCAAAAAGGAGTTTATTATGATCTTTCAGGAAAGGATACCTCCAATCTGCCAAGATGTTTATCAGTGGAGGGAGGGCAAAACATAAACTGAGAAAGAAGATTAAATAGATCTCTGAAGGAAGAAACCCCTTAAGCCTCACCCCTCAACCCACAGACTGGCCTTTTTTCACATTGTTTGGAGGAGTGCAGGCTTACATTATACTCTATCCCTTTGGATAGGGAGGATATGAAAAGATTTGCCTTTTCTGTGCCCAGAATTAATTTAGCTGAGCCTTATAAAAGATTTGAATGGACAGTTTTGCCACAAGGAATGAAAAATAGTCGTACTATGTGTCAGATGTATGTGGCTGCTACTCTCACTCCAGTTAGAAATGTATTTCCAAAAGTTATGTTATTACACTACATGGATGATATATTTGGATTTGCATCTGAGGAGCAAATATTAGAAACATGTCTCCAAAAGACCATAGAAACACTAAGGAACTATTGATTGTATATAGTCCCTGAAAAAATTCTAAGGCATGCTCCTTATCAATATTTAGGATATGAATTACACCCCAAGGTACTTATGGTACAAAAAACTTTCTTTAAGAACAGAGAAGATGAACACCTTAAATGACTTAAAGAAATTGATAGTAGATATCTGATGGTTGTGTCCAGTGTTAGGCTTAACTATTTTTCAATTACAACTATTGCATGATATGTTAAGGGAAGATACTGCTTTAGACTCACCCTGCCAACTTACTAAGAATGCCCAAAAGGCTCTGAGAGAGATTGGCTTCATCCAATGTGGTTGAAAGAGTCATTCAGAAACCCTTGGAAATAACAATTTTTGCTACAAAAGAGACACCTACAGTAGAGCACCTTCATCAAGGAGACAGTGTGATTGAGTACGTGACCCTGCCAGCACAACCAGTCCAAAGCCTTATTCCATGCCCAGTGTTTGGCTAGAATCTTGTTAAAGACTAATAAACAAACACTTCAATTATCTGGGATAGGACCTAACAAAATATAAACCTTTTATGCCAATGTACAAATTAATGTATACTGTGAAACCATCCCAGCTTGGTAAAATTTATTGTCACAGAGTTTATGCACAGGTCCCACTTTAAGAAAGTTCGGCTATTACATAACTGGCCATGGGTTTCTGAAGAAAAGAGCTCTAAGATTCCTCTTAAAGGATCAACCATCTTAACAGATGTGTCCAAATGTAACATTTGTGTTGTATATTCTCCTGACTTAGCTAAAAAAGAGTAGTCAAAACTTCCTTTCAGGCCACTCAGCAAAATGAGTTGTATGCTAGCTCTTACTTATTACCCAGGAGATGTAAATATAATGTCTGATTCGGCTTATTCATTAGGTGTGGTACAGAGAATTGCCACAATCCCAATAAAATTTTTAGCCTCTAACATATTTCAGCTTTTTAAGGAAGTTCAGAAGCAAATGAGAAACCACCCAGGTATTACCTCTTGCATGTCCCCTCTCAGACTGGTCTTTCAGGACCTATTTTTTATAGAAACTGAAAAGCAGATCACCTTCTCACCATGTTAGCCGACACTCCCCTATTTCAGGCCACCCCAGAATCTCATTCTAAATATCATCAGGCTGCACGAGCTTTACAACTACAGTGTGGGATAACAAAAGGGGAATCTGGGAGAATAATAAAAGCCTGTACAGCTTGCCTCCCTTTCCATACTCCTATGGCCCCTCCAGGGAAGAACCCTTGTTGTGTGAGGCCCAATGAAATTTGGTAGATGGATGTGACCCATTATAAATCTTTTTGCCATCTGTCTTTTATCCATGTTGTTGGGAATACCTTGTCAGGATTTACCTTTGCAGTACCAGCAGCAAAAGAGACAGCCCCAGTCTTACACAACCCTTTACAAGTATGGGCATTACACAAGTAATAAAAACAGATAATGGATCTGCATATACTTTTTGTTGTTGTTGTTGTTGTTTTTGCTGAGGCAATCGGGGTTAAGTGACTTGCCCAAGGTCACACAGCTAGTAAATGTTAAGTGTCTGAGGCCGGATTTGAACTAAGGTCCTCCTGACTTCCGGACTGGTGCTCTATCCACTATACCACCTAGCTGCCCCCTGCATGTACATCCAACATTTTGCACATTTTTCTGCAGTTATCAGATTTCACACACCACTGGCATACCCTTCAGTCCTCAAGGACAGGTAATAGTAGAGAGAAGGAACAAGATATCAAGACACTCCTCCAAAAACAAAACAAAGGAGGGGCCACAGGTAACCCTAGAGAACTTCTAAATTTAACACTTTATTCTATTAATTTTTTGGTTTTTGATAAGGATGCACTGGCTCTGGGAGACAGGTTACATAACCCACCAAAAGTGTAGTGCACAGTGAAAGCAGCTCCAGTATCTTTAGGTTAATTTCCAGGTAATGTGGAGAGATCCAGAGAGTGGAGTTTTGAAGGGACCAGATAGATTAATAACTTGGGGGAGAGAGTTTGCTTCTGTCTTTACATATGGAGCAAGAATCCTTTGGGTGCTAACATGCCATATACACTTTGTCTGTTGGAGATAGACAAAATAAGAGAAAACCCTCGAAATGAAGAAGACCCAGGAAATGTTGAGTGGTCCCATTTCTGACTACATCTGCCACTGAAAGAGCATGGCTGTTAGCCCTAATTGTATGGCAATTGATTAACGAACATTACCATGGCCGTAAAAATAATTGCTAATGAGACTGATGCAGGACTTCAAGACCTGCAGGAATCATTGGGTTCCCTGTCACATGAAGTGATGGGCAATAGATTAGCTTTGTTCTATCTCTTGGCTGCTAAAGAAAGTTTATGTGTGATTGTGAATTAATAGTTATTTTCTATACCTTCCTCCTGAGACACCCAGAAGTATTTTATAGTACCTTGTTTATTCACATTGCATATTGTATTATTACTTGCCTTGTGATTCCTCCCATATTGAAACTTGTTTTATGGATTTAGCCACTGATGTATAGCTGCTTCAATTAAAATAAAAGAAAGTGGGAGATGTGGAGGGCCACAGATTGTGGGGAACCCTGGATGAGGTGTGAGACCCTTTTGTCCTGTAAAAGAAAACCTGCTGATTTGTCTGGTTTGGCTCCCCTTACCCTCTGGGGGCATCTTGGCCTTCCTGAGAAGTCAGGGGATGTGGACTGTGTTGTAATTAAAGCAAAGTTATAGTAAAGTGGCAAGGAAACTTCTGCACACAATAGCAAGTTGTTTATGTGGTCCCACAAGTGCAGTATCCTATAGTTAGTGTATATTGTGTTCCATAGTTATGTAAGTTTATTTGAAATATGTAAGAATGAGAAAATTTTCAATAAATTGACTTCTGTTTAACCAATTTCATGAGTTCTGCCCCTTCACTTCTCACCCATTATCAGGATTCAGGCTGGTAATGAAATCCTCAAGTGAGTGGGTCTGGACAGCCCTTCATAATGTTCTCTAGTTCTTTGGTAAAAAAATTCCTCCCTTCTATAAAGATCTGATAGGTAAATTATCCCTTTTCTGCTAATTTGTTTATGGTATCATCTCTTATGACCAAATCATGTCTCCATACTGAACTTATTTTGATATGGTGCATGACATGTGGGTCTATGCCAAGTTTCTGACCTATTGTTTTCCAGTTATCCCAGCAAATTTGTCACATAATGAATTCTTATTCTAGAAGCTGGAGTTTGAGGGTTTATCAAATACTAAATTGCTATAGGTCTTGTTTATTGTATTGTGTGTATCTAATCTATTCCACTGATCTACCATTCTATTTCTTAATTACTTACCAAATGGTTTTGATGACTGCTTCTTTATAATATGTTTTAGGTTTGGTATTGCTAAGCCACAATCCTTTGGGTTTTATTTTTTGTTGTTGTTGTAGTTTTTTGGGATTTTTTTTTCATTTATTTCCTCTATATTTTTGATCTTTTGTTCTTCCAAATGAATTTCATTATTATTTTTTGTAATTCTATAAAATAATGTTTTGGCAGTTTGATAATTATTATTGTAAACCAATTTAGGAAAAATTGTCGTTTTTATTATATTTGCTCAGCCTACCCATGTTCCAACTGCTTAAATTTGATTTTATTTGTGGGTGAAGTATTTTGAAATTGTGTTCATATAGTTCTTTGATTTATCTTGGAAGACCATCAAGTATTTTATTTTTGTCTACAGTAATTTTAAATGGAATTTATCTCTTGCTGATGTACTTTGTCAGTAATATATAGAAATGCTGAGGATCTGTGTGGCTTTATCTTATATCCTGAAGCTTTGCTAAAGTTCTGAATTGTTTCCAGTAGATTTTTGGATCATTTTCTAGGATGTTCTAAGTATATCATCATATTGTGTATAAAAAGTGAAAGTTTTATATCCTCATTGCCTATTCTAATTCTTTTATTTTTTTTCTTTTCTACTTGCTAAAACAAATATTTCTAGTTCAATGTTAAATAATAATAATGATAATAAGCACCCTTGTTTCACCCCTAATTATTTTTTTAAATTTTATTTTATTTGCAAAATATATGTATGGGTATTTCTTCAACATTAACCCTTACATAGCTTTCTGTTACAAATTTTTCCCCCTACTCCCCACCCCTCCCCTAGATGTCAGGATATCTACTACATGTTAATTATGTTAAAATACTTGACAAATAGAATATATGTATACATATTTCCAAACATCATTGTTGTTCAAGAAAAATCGTATCTACACAAAAGACATATCAGATAAAGGAAACACAACGTAAGCAAACATCAATCAAGAGTATGAGAATGTTATGTTGTGGTCCACATTTCACATCCCTCTCTCTGGATGTATATGCCTTTCTTCAGTGAACAATTGGAAGTGGTCTGAAACATTTCGTTGTTGAAGAGAGGCATGTCCTGGTTCTCTTCAACAATGATGTGATTCAAACCAGTTGTTCTGCGATGAAGATAGTCATATACATGCAGAGAGAGGCCTGTGGGAACTGAGAGTGAACCACAACACAGCATTTTAACGCTTTCTGTGAATATTTCCATGCATTCTGTTTTCCTTCTTAGGTTGTTTTTTTTCTTCTTCTCTTTCTAGATCTGATGTTTCTTGTGCAGTAAGATAACTGTATAGATATGTATACATGTATTGTACTTGTCATATAATTTATCCTATTTAGCATGTATTAGATTACCTGTCATCTAGGGGTGGGGGGAGGGGGGAGGGAAAGGAAAAGCTTGGGAAAAAAAAAGTTTTTTGCAAAGGTCAATGTTGAAAAGTCACTCATATGTTTTGCAAATAAAAAGCTTTATTAACAAAAAAAAAAAAAAGAAGAAGAGAGGCATGTCCATCAGAATTGATCATCAAATAGTATTGTTGTTGCCGTGTATAATGATCTCCTGGTTCTGCTCATTTCACTTAGCATCAGTTCATGCAAGTCTCTCCAGACCTCTGAAATTGTCCTACTCGTCGTTTCTTACAGGACAATAATATTCCATAATGTTCATATACCATAATTTCTTCAGCCATTCTCCAATTGATGGGCATCCTCTCAGATTCCAGTTTCTAGCCACTACAAAAAGGGCTGCCACAAACATTCTTGCACATATGGGGCCCTTTCCTTCCTTTATGATGTCTTGGGGATATAGAAATGTTGCTGGGTCAAAGGGTATGTACAGTTTCATAACTTTTTGAGCATAGTTCCAAATTGCTCTCCAGAAGGGCTGTATCCATTCACAGTTCCATCAACAATGCATCATTGGCCCAGCCTTCTCACATCCCCTCCAACATTCATCATTAACTTTTCCTGTCATTTTAGCCAATCTGACAGGTGTGTAGTGGTACCTCAGGGTTGTCTTGCTTTGCATTTCTCCAATCAATAATGATTTGGAGCACCTTTTCCTATGACTACAAATAGTTTTAATTTCATCCTCTGAAAATTGTCTGTTCATATCTTTTGACCATTTATCAATTGGAGAATGGCTTGAATTTTTATAAATATAAGACAATTCTCTGTATATTTTAGAGATGAGACCTTTATCAGAACCCTGAAATGTAAAGATGATTTCCCAATTTATTGCTTCCCTCCTAATCTTGACTGCATTGGTTTTGTTTGTACAAAAACTTTTTAACTTAATGTAGTCAAAGTTATCTATCTGGTTTTCAATTAAGAGTTCCAGTTCTTCTTTGGACATAAATTTATTCCATCTCCATAGGTCTGAGAGTTACGTTCCTCTAATTTACTTATAGTATCAATTTTTATATCCAGATCAATGAACCCATTTAGATCTTATCTTGGTATGTGGTGTTAGATGTGGGTCAAGCCCATATTTCTTCCACACTAGTTTCCAATTTTCCCAGCAGTTTTTGCTGAATACTGAGTACTTATCCTAGTAGCTGGGGTCTTTGGGTTTATCAAACACTAGATTACTATTTCATTGACTATTTTGTCCTGTGAACCTAACCTATTCCACTGATTGACTACTCTATTTCTCAGCCAGTACCAAATGGTTTTGATGACCGCTGCTTTATAATATAGTTTTAGGTTCGGGTACAGCAAGGCCACCTACATCTGCCTTTTTTTCATTAATTGTCTTGAAACTCTTGACCTTTTGTTCTTCCAAATGAATTTTGCTACTAGTCTTATGTTTTTACATTCCGAGATCTGTAAGAAAATTTCTTGGGAGTTTGATTGGTAAGGCAATAAATAAGTAAATTAGTTTGGGTAGTATTGATATGCTTATTATATTCTCTGGGCCTACCCATGAGCATTTTAAGTTTTTCCAATTGACTAGGTCTGATTTTATTTGTGTGGAGAGTGTTTTGTAGTTTAGTTCATATAGTTCCTGACTTTCCCTTGGCAGATAGATTTCCAAATATTTTATACTATCATGCGTTATTTGGAATGGAATGTCTTTTTGTATCTCTTGCTGTTGAACTTTGTTGGTAATATGTAAAAATGCTGATGATTTATGTGGATTTATTTTGAATCCTGCCACTTTGGTAAAGTTGTGAATTGTTTCTAGTAGTTTTTTAGTTGAGTTTCTAGGGTTCTCTAAGTATACCATCATATCATCTGCAAAAAGTGATAATTTGGTTTCCTCATTACCTACTCTAATTCCTTTAATCTCTTTTTCTTCTCTTACTGCCAAAGCTAACATTTCTAAGACAATATTTAATAGTAATGGTGACAGTGGGCAGCCTTGTTTCACTCCTGATCTTATTGGGAATGGTTCTAGTTTGACTCAATTACATATGATGCTTGCTGAAGGTTTAAGTAGATACTACTAATCATTTTAAGGAAAAGCCCATTTGTTCCTATACTCTCCAGTGTTTTTAATAAGAATGGGTGTTGGATTTTATCAAAACTTTTTCTGCATCTATTGAGATAATCATATGTTTTTTGTTAATTTGGTTATTAATATAATTGACTATGCTAATAGTTTTACTAATATTGAACCAGCCATGCATTCCTGGTATAAATCATACTTGGTCATGGTGTATTATCCTGGAGATACCTTTCCGTAATCTCGTTGCTAAAATTTTATTTAAAATTTTTGCACCAATATTCATTAGGGAAATGGGTCTATAGTTTTCTGTTCTTTTTTTTCAGTGAACAATTGGAACTGGTTTGAGACAATTCTCTGTTGCAGAGAGATATGTCCATCAGAATTGATCATCATGTAATATTGTTGTTGCCATGTATAATGATCTCCTGGTTCTGCTCGTTTCACTCAGCATCAGTTCATGCAAGTCCCTCCAGGCCTCTCAGAAATCATCCTGCTGATCGTTTCTTACAGAGCAATAATATTCCATAACATTCATATACCGTAATTTATTCAGCCACTCTCCAATTGATGGGCATCCCTTCATTTTCCATTTTTTAGCCACTACAAAAAGGGCTGCCACAAACATTCTTGCACATGTGGGGCCCTTTCCTTCCTGTAAGATCTCTTTGGGATATAGGCCCAAAAGAAACACTGCTGGGTCAAAGGGTATGCACACTTTGTTAACTTTTTGAGCATAGCTCCAAGTTGCTCTCCAGAATGGCTGGATCCGTTCACAGTTCCACCAACAATGTATTAGTGTCCCAGTTTTCCCACATCCCCTCCAACATTCATCATTATCTTTTCATGTCATTTTAGCCAATGTGACAGGTGTGTAGTGGTACATCAGAGATGTCTTAATTTGCATTTCTCTGATCAATAGTGATTTGGAGCAACTTTTCATATGACTACAAATGGTTTTAATTTCATCATCTGAAAATTGTATGTTCATATCTTTGACCATTTTTCTATTGAAGGGTGGCTTGGATTCTTATATATATGAGAAAATACTCTATATATTTTAGAAATTAGGCCTTTATTAGAACCATTAAATGTAAAGATGATTTCCCAATTTGATGCTTCCCTCTTAATCTTCTCTGCATTTGTTTTGTTTGTAGAGAAATTTTTAACTTACTATAATCAAAATTGTCCATCTGGTGTACAATTAGGAGTTCCAGGTCTTCTTTGGACAGAAATTTATTCCATCTCCACAGGTCTGAGAGATAAACTATACTACGTTCCTCTAATTTGTTTACAAAGTCCCTCTTTATATCTAGATCATGAACCCATTTAGATCTTATCTTGGTATGTGGTGTTAGGTATGGGTCAAGCCCTAATTTCTTCCACACTAGTTTCCAGTTCTCCCAGCAGTTTTTGCCAAATAGTGATTACTTATCCCAAAAGCTGGGGTCTTTGGGTTTATCAAAGACTAAATTGTTAAAGTTATTGCCTAGATTATCCTGATAAACTATCCTGTGCGACTGATCAACTGCTATATTTCTTAGCCAGTACCAAATGGTTTTGATGACCGCTGCTTTATAATATAGTTTTAGATCTGGTACAGCAAGGCCACCTACATCTGCCTTTTTTTTTTCATTAATCCCCTTGAAATCCTTTACCTTTTATTTTTCCAAATGAACTTTGCTACTATTTTTTCTAGATCTGTAAAATAATTTCTTGGGAGTTTGATTGGTATGGCACTAAATAAGTAAATCAATTTTGGTAGTATTATCATTTTTATTATATTCACTCTGCCTACCCATGAGCACTTAATTATTTTCCAATTGATTAGGTCTGATTTTATTTGTGTGGAAAGTGTTTTGTAGTTTAGTTCGTATAGTTTCTGACTTTTCCTTTGCAGATAGATTCCCAAATATTTGATCCTATCATCAATTATTTGGAATGGAATTTCTTTTTGTATCTCTTGCTGCTGAATTTTGTTGGTAATATATAAAAATTCTGAGGATTTATGTGGATTAATTTTGAATCCCGCAATTTTGCTAAAATTATGAATTGTTTCTAGTAGTTTTGTAGTTGAGTTTCTAGGGTTCTCTAAGTATACCATCATGTCATCTGCAAAGAGTGATAATTTGGTTTCTTCACTGCCTA
>JAJPUD010005197.1:65665-88755 GCA_023553655.1 Myrmecobius fasciatus
TGCATTGTTGGTGGAAATGTGAATGGATCCAGCCATTCTGGAGAGCAGTTTGGAACTTTGCTTAAAACGTTATCAAACTGTGCATACCCTTTGACCCAGCAGTGTTTCTATTGGGCTTATATCCCAAAGAAATCATAAAGGAAGGAAAGGGCCCCACATGTGCAAGAATGTTTGTGGCAACCCTTTTGTAGTGGCTAGAAACTCGAAACTGAAGGGATGCCCTTCAATTGGAGAATGGTTGAATAAATTGTGGTATATGAATGTTATGGAATATTATTGCTCTATAAGAAACGACCAGCAGGACGATTTCAGAGAGGCCTGGAGGGACTTGCATGAACTGATGCTGAGTGAAACAAGCATAACCAGGAGATTATCATACACAGCAACAACAGTATTACATGATGATCAGTTTTGATGGACATGGCTCTCTGCAACAAAGAATTGTCTCAAACCAGTTCCAATTGTTCACTGAAGAAAACCATATACACACAGAGAGAGGGATATGAAATATGGACCACAACATAACATTTTCATGATCTCTATTTACATTTGCCTGCATTGTGTTGCCTTTCTCTGATTCTTTTTTTTCTTGTAGATAGGATTTTTCTTGCACAACTTCTCAAGCATTTCAACATTATTAACATGTAGTGGACTTCCTGCCCTCTAGGGGAGGAGAGGGGCCTGGGGGTAAAATTTGTAATGGAAAGCTTTGTAAAGATCAATGTTGGGGAACTACCCATACATATGTTATACAAATAAAAAGCTTTAATAAAAAAATTTTAGCTGAAAAAAAACTCATTTGTCTGCACCCCATAAGTTTCAGTATGTCCTCTCATTAATGTCATTTTCTTAGATGAAATTATATTGTTTCAGTGATTTGTTGTTTGAGTCACTTGTTTTTTAGTATTAGTCTATCTTTCCCTGGCCTTTTATTTAATATATATTTTTATTGTATTGTGGTCTGAAAAGGAAGAATGCACTATTACCTTTTTGCTTTTGATTGTGAGGTTTTTATTCTCTAATATGTGGTCAATTTTTGTGTAAGGGCCATGTACTGCTAAGAAAAAAAAAGGTGTATTCTTTTCACTTCATTATCTGTGGTATCCTTTATCAAGATGTATTTTCCTTCATCTCTTTTAATGAGATCTATTTTTATTTTAGCTACCCATGCTTTTATTTTTATTCCAGCTGAATAAATTCTGTTCCGGACTTTTACCTTTATTCCATATGAATCTCTCTGTGTTGAATGTGTTTCTTCTAAACAACATATTGTAGGATTCTGTTTTTTTAATCCACTCTGCTATTTGCTTCCATTTTATGGGAGAGTTCATTTCATTCATATTAACAGTTATGATTACCAGCTATGTATTTCCTGCATCCTATTTTCTCCCTTATATATATTTTTGTTATCTATTTTCTTAGTATTATTTTTTTATCCATCTCACTCTACCTTTTCTGCTATCACCCCTCGCCCTTTTCTTACTAGTGATTTTTAACCTACTCCACTCACAACCTTATCTTCTATCAACCTTTCTTGCCTTCTCTTTCCTTTTCTCTTTTCTCCCTTCTCTCCTTTCCCTCCCTTTCCTTTTCCTCTTTCTCCTCCTACTTTTTTATAGGGTTAGATACATTTCTATACACATCTGAATAATTAAGTTATTCCTTCTTAAAGCCAAAATTGATGAGCTCAAACTTCAAGATTTCCTTATCTCTCTGCCTTCTTTCCCTTGATTGTATTAGATCTTTCCCCACCTTTTCATGTGAACTGATAGTCCCATTATACTTCCCCTTTCCTCTGTTTCCAACACTTTAATGGTTTTTTTTCAGAGTCCATTGATAACAGTTCATGTGATCTTGCCATTTGTCTGCCCCTGTTTCAGATACAGTTTGCACACAAGTTAAAGATACTGTTTTCCTATCTAGGGATGTAAACATCTTAATCTTTAAATATATATTTCCCTATGTTAACTTTCTATGGTTCTCTTGAGGCTTTAGATAGAACTCTTGAGAGTTCTTTCTTTATGTGTTTGTAGATTAAATTACCTATTTAGTATTTTTTTCCAACAGAAATGATTAAAAGTCTCTTATTTCATAGAAGTTCCATCTTTCTCTCCGGAAAGAAGATTCTGAGTCTCCCTGGGTAATTAATTCTTGGTTGCAATCCCAGGTACTTTGCCTTTTGGAATATGGTATTCCAGGTCTTCCAACTGTTTATTGTAGAAGCTGACAGATCCTAAATAATCCTGAGTGTTGATCCTTACTATTTGATTTTTTTTTTCCTGGCAGCTTGCAGTATTTTTTCTTAAGATTAGAGCTCTGGAATTTCACAACAATGTTCCTTGGGTTTTCCCTTGTGAGTTCTCTTTGCAGAGGTGATTGATGGATTTTCAATGAATATTCCTCTCTCTGTTTCTAGAATATCAGGGTAGTTTTGTTTAATTATCTCTTGTAGAATGCTAGTCAAGCTCTTTTTTTAGTCATGGCTTTCAGGTAGGCCAATAATTTTAAAATTCTCACTTCTGGATCTAGTTTCCAGGTGGTCTGTTTTACCAATGAATTTTTCACATTTTTTTTCATTTTTTCATTCTTTTTAGTTTGATTGATTATTGCTTTCTCACAAAGTCATTAGTTTCCATGTGCCCTATTCTAGTTGTTAATGTATGATTTTCTTCAGTTATGTTTTATATCTCTTTTTCCATTTGGATTATTCTACTTTGTAAGGAGTTGTTTTCTTCAGAGAAGTTTTCCTTCCTTTTGGAAACTGCTGACTCTCTCATGCATCCCTCTCATTTTCTTTCTCATTTTTTTCTTCTACCTCTCTTATTTGCCTTTTGAAGTCTTTTGTGAGCATTTCCAAAAAGCCTCTTTAGTCTTAACACCAATTTATCTCACTCTTTGAGATTTGGGGACATTCTGTCCTCATTTGAATTTGTGTTTTGGTCTGCTCTGTCACCATTGTAGATTTCTATGGTCAATATTCTTTTTTTTTGATTATTGCTCATTTTCTTTCCTTTTCTTTTGGTTTTTCCTCTTTTTTTAAGGTTGAAGTCTGCTCCTGGGGTAAAGGTGACATTGTCCCAAGCTTCCTCTGCAGCTGAGCCTTGGCTCAGACCCTAAGCCTGAGAGGGTCTTAGTTGCTGATTTTCTCTGATTAAGACTCTTTCACCAGCTTTCCCAGATTCTATTTGGCCTGGGATGAACATCCTTTACCCCAGTGAGACTGATCTTCTTGAAGTTTTTTTAATCTATCTTGAGGTGCAGTTATTTCATTCCATGAGATTCTGTTGAGAGATTTGGTTTCATGTGATTTTTGATGGAAAATAGGAGAGCTCAAGCAGCTTTCTAACTATACTTCACCATCTTGACTCCACTCCCAGAACACTCCATTATCACCTTTAAAAGAAGTACTTAAATATTAATTAAGAAGTGGTGATAAGACATAAGGGGACAATCATTTATAACTTTTAGCTATAGCTCTATTTGTTATAAAATCTCAAATCACAATTAAAGTATAGTTTAAGGCTATATTCTCTTGAGAGGGTGTTCACTCAATTAATTCACACATAATAAATCATGAGAAATATCAACATGATTTAAATGTCTAAAGATGGATAATCTAGATAATGTGCTCAGTAACTGAGCTTTATTTATTTGGCTTATCTTGTTGTTATTTGTTTTCATATTGCAATAGATTATAATTCCTTACCTTATATTTTGAAGAAAAGGGAACATATGCCTGGCAGGAACATAGATTCATTTTTGGCCTGACACATAATAAAAAATGCATCTTCCTCTCAATTTTACTCTTAATATTGTTTCCTGGGTTTTTCCCTGAAGCCTTTTTATTATTGTCTATCATGTTTCTCTGAATCCTTTATATTATTTCTCTTTCCCCCCAACTTTTTTCTATTTTTCTCTTGAATGTTGCCATCTTTGTTAATTTCATGCACTTCAATCACCTCTGAAGTTTTTGCTTTTTGACAGCTGAATGATACTTGATGTTTGCAGTCATAACCATGAATCACAAAACAAGCAAAATTATATGCATCACACATTTTAAAACATAAAACAGAAAGTGCATAATTGGTTTTAGAAATATTTCCATAGATCACAATTTAAATAAAATGTTACTGCCTAAAGGGATTATTATCGATACTCTTTATACAAAATGGTCTATTGATCAAAAATAATGAATAGCTGGTATACTCCAGTACATAGTTTGTTATAGCCTAAAAGAGAATGACCATTTACCTGGTGAAACAATTTCTTGTTTTCTCTCTAAATTGCTGTCAATATTGAATTATTCTATTTTTACCTGGAGATCAAATGTATTAAACTTTGAAGGGAAAGTTTATAACTTTCTACTACTACTGTGTATCTATTGGAGATAATGGAGAATTAGAAAATTGTCTTCATGATGGTAATTGATGGAATAGGCATAACTAGAAACTTGTGCCTGTATGTTTATAAGAGTATGTGGAGATGTATAGAGAATGGTGTGCAGAGATTGAAAGCCAGACAATTTTTGTGATATGTGTATTTTAATAATTTACAGAGTTGGGGCAGCTAGGTGGAGAAGTGCATAGAGCACCAGCCTTGAAGTCAGGAGGACCTGAATTCAAATCTGGTCTCAGACACTTAACATTCCCTAGATGTGTGACCCTGGGCAAGTCACTTAACCCCAATTGCCTCAGCAAAAAAAAAATAAATAAATAACATAATAATTTGCAGAATTAAAGTGGGGATAGAAAATGATATATTATGTAAAAAAGTAGTAGTCATTGCAAAATAGTGCTTGTGTATTATGTAGTACAAGAGTTATTCAGGCACAGGTCTCCAGACAATTTGAGGATCTGGATTCTTTGCTATATAAGAATGATTTATCTGGGTATGAGGTTCATACTCATTTGTGACAAAAGTGGAGAAGGGTGAGGAAATGAAGGCAGTGTAGAGGGAAGAAAATGTGTATTTTCACCTCCACATAAAGATTATGTGATTATGACACTGATGCATTGTTGGTGGAATTGTGAACAGATCCAGCCATTCTGGAGAGCAATTTGGAACTATGCTCAAAAAATTATCAAGCTGTGCATACCCTTTGACCCAGAAACATTTCTATTGGGCTTATATCCCAAAGAAATCATAAAGGAAGGAAAGGGCCCCATATGTGCAAGAATGTTAGTGGCAGCCCTTTTTGTAGTGGCTAGAAACTGGAAACTGAATGGATGCCCATCAATTGGAGAGTGGCTGAATAAATCATGGTATATGAATGTTATGGAATATTATTGTTCTGTAAGAAATGACCAGCAAGATGATTTCAGAGAGGCTTGGAGAGACTTGCATGAACTGATGCTGAGTGAAATGAGCAGAACCAGGAGATCAATGTACATGGCAACAACAATATGATGATCAATTCTGATGGACGTGGCTCTCTGCAACAATAAAATGTTTCAAACCAGTTCCAATTGTTCAGTGAAGAAAGCCATATACACCCAGAGAGAGGAATGTGAAATGTAGACTACAAACAACATAACATTTTCATGCTCTCTATTGATGTTTGCTTGCATTGTGTTTCCTTTCTCTGATTTTTCTTTCTTGTAGATATGATTTTTCTTGCACAAAAATGATAAGTGTGGAAATATGTATACATATATTTGATTTGTCAAATATTTTAATATAATTAACATGTAGTGGACATCCTGCCGTCTAGGGTAGGGGTGGGGAGTAGGGAGGGAAATTTGTAACAGAAAGCTTTGTAAGGGTTAATGTTGAAGAATTACCCATACATATGTTTTGCAAATAAAAAGTTTAAATAAAAAAAAAAAAGATTACGTGATTATGGACAAGTTGATTAACCTCTTAAAGTACACATGTTTGAATCTTATTGATAAATGCAAGGCATTTTGTACATCAATAAAATCATGGATACAATCTCATGGTTTGAGTCTCTTTGGCTGAAATCATAATGAAATGCATCCTACCTAAATGTCTGCTACATCATATCTCTGATAGTACTGAAATGATTCTATCATATGTAAAGAGTGATGATAATATCTGAAATGAGCAATACATGTAAATGCCACTCTCCTGAGCCTTTAATAGTCATATCTGAGGGAGGGAGTGTACTTGGTGAGGGGAACATAGGATTGGAATGTAGTAGGCGTTAAAGGGAGCCCATGCCAAAATGGAATCATGCTTATAAAGCATTCTCTAGCTTAAAACACTATAGAAATATCATAGAAATAACACTAAATTTCAACTGAGAAAACCTAGGCTGAATCTCAACTCTGTCGTTTAATAAAGTATATGACTTTAGGCAAATCATTTTCATTCTTAGATTCTCATTTTCTTCATCTATTGAATAAGGAGTTCCATTTGACTGGCCTCCAATTGGTTTCCCATACAATTGTAAAATGCTGTGAATCAAAGTGTAATATAATTTAAAGATATTTTTATCATTAGACATTTAGTATTAGAGATTAGATCAGCATGGATGAGTTTTGTTTTATATAGCTTTGTTAATATTTATCTATTATATCCAGTGCACTGTGAAATATGCTGAAAGAGATAAATACACACTTTCAGACTAGCTCAGGAGAAACAACAAAGGGGAACCCTGGGGCTAGTTGGGTTTGACTGGAGCTTCAGTCCAAACAGCCGGAAATTTTATCTGCCAGAAAGGTGGGGAGTTGCAGATCTGAGTTGGGGAAGACAGAGAGAACTTCTGTTGATTAGAAATGCCAAGCCCAACTGTGATGCTGAGATGAAGCCCTGGGCAAGAAGGAACTAGGATATCATTTAGGTACAGAAGCAAGAGATCGTAGAAACTGATGGATGGTGTAATTTTTAATTTGGAATTCCAGGTCAGCAGGAGGAGAACTAAAGTGAAGCTAAAGGAACTATTCCCTGGACCACAGGATTAGAGATGCTTATAGTAATAGTTCTCATTTTTAAAAAATGAATATGCAAAGAAGGAACTCAATGATAAAACCTTACTGTGGGAATATGGAAGATGAACCTTCAGAGGTGGACAATAGAGTAAATTAAAAAAATAAAAATAAAGCTTCTTCTACCTGCCCAGAAAGAATTTATAGAAGAACTCAAAAAGGACTTAAACAATTAAATGGGAGAGATGGGGGAGGGAGGAAAGAATCATCCTCACTAAGAAAAAACAAGAACATTATGAAGAAAAAGTTAACCAAATAGAAAAAAAGTTAAAGAATCTTAAAGAAGAAAATAATTATTTGAAAATTAGAATTGGGCAAAAGGAAGCCAATGAAAATATTCAACACCAAGAAATAATAAAATAGAATACAAAGAATGAAAAAACAAAAATAATGTGTAACATTTTATAAAAAAAAATGCAATAGATCTGGAAAAAAAATTCAAAAAGAAAAAACTTAAAAAATTTTTGACTACCTGGAAGTGGAAATCAACAAAAAACAAAAACAAAAATCTTGTCACAAAAATGCAAGGAATCACCAGAGGAAACTACGCTAAAGTGATAGAATAGGAGGGCAAAGTAGAAATAGAATATATCCACCTATCACTACCTCAAAGACATAAGAAAATTATTGATAAATTTCAAAAGTAGCTGAATCAAAGAGAAAATTCTATAAGAAACAAAAAAAAATTCAAATATGCTGGATCTACAAGGAGAATTGTACCAGATTTATCAGCAGCTAAAATAAAAGAGGTCAATTCCTTGAATACTATACTTTATAAATCAAAAGACTTGCAGCCAACAATATTATATCCAGAAAAACTAGCAAAGTATTGAATGAAAAAAGGGACATCAAGAAACTCACAATTTTTTCGGTATTTTAACTCAACCAAACATGAGCTCAATAGAAAATTTAACATATAAGAGAAAAAATGAAAGATTAATCAATAAGGAAAAAATGTTTATGGTTTTTACATATAAATGTAAAACAAATCTTTAAGACTGACATTAGTAATCAGGTACTTCAAAACAAAGATTGGGGCAGTGCTGAATATGATCTGAGGCTAAAAAGCAAAACTATCTAAAATAAGGTAAAAAAAAATAGTAATTATGCTATCCAAATGAGGTGCAGAGGAAGAACTAACAAAAAGGCACAAGGTAGGTAGTTTAATGAAGGGAAGAGGTAGCATAGAATAAGGTGGAGAATAGAAAGGTGTTTAGATTAATGGAATTAGGATATGGTTTGTAGATTAATGGAAATGGAATAAAGAGAGAGGAAAAAAGGTTGAGGAAGAATATGAGAGAAATCCAGGATTGAGAGAGTTGATGTTAAAAAAAAACAAACACTTTTTTTCATAGAGCCTCATTCTTCAAATAACAATGATTAAAAGAGAAAATTCTTCCCATTAAGTCAATGTCATTGATGCCAATATCACAGAAAAGTGGTTTCTATTGTTATATTCAGTCATCCTTTAATTACTTAGCATTTGTTATCACTATAATTCACTAAGGGAGGGCATTCTTAGAATGAATTCTATTTATATTTTTAAAACTTATTAATTAAAAAGTTCTTGTAAATGAGATGCAAATACCAATTCATGGACTAAAAATTTCAAAGATCAGGTAAGTGGAATTCATTTGTGGAATAGATATAATACATAAACACAAGAATGTGTATGTGGATAGTAATAAAAATGAGATACAAAATTACACAAAAGTTTTCTCCCCACAAGATTATTTCTTGACATATTTATGTATTTTTTTACTTTAAACACAAAGCATGACAAATTCAATATTTTCCCATGAGTTTAAATCAACTGTCCCTAAAACCTTATTCAGATTTGAACTTGGATCACTAGATTCAAAATGTGAAAAAAAATGTGTATTCATTCTTCTTCAAAAGAAAAGCAATGTGTTTCCTAACTTTAAAAAATGACAGCTTGGTATTACTCACAACTTCATCATGACATCTCTAGGGATTCATAAAACATTTTTGTCAGTGACTCAGAAAAAAGAATAGATAGCAAGATTATATTTTCAATTCACACAAAGCCTGGCAGGAAAGATAACACAAGAGATGACAGTCAGAACCATAAAATATCTCAACTGGCACAAAAAATGAGCCAAAATTATTAAAATTAAATGGAATATGAATAAATGTAAAGTCCTATCTTTGGGCTTAAAAAATTAACTGCAAAAGAACATCATGGATGTGACATGCATAGTCACAATATCTCATAAAAATAGTCAAGATTTCAATGAAATGTAATCACGAGACAATAATGTGCTTTAATAGGCAGCACAAATGCAAACTTAACATATATTAACAGAAATATAGTTTACATAATGAGATAGGTAATAGTCCCCCTAGTCAGAAGACATCTGGCATGTTCCATATTGAGCACCAGGTTTTTGAAGTAATATTGGTGAATGAAGTTTTTCCAGAGATTATTATCTAGATTGGCAAGACTTTAAAGACTATGTCATATTTGAATTAAATAACAAAACTAGATATATTTACTCTGGAAAAGAACTAGAAGGGCATGACAATTATTTTGAAGTATCCCAGAATTGATATCCTTTAATTGAAATTAATTAAAAGTTTGTCATGTTGAATCAGGATTAAATTTATTCTTCTCAAGCCCAGAGGGCAGAGTCATAAGTGCATAGATGGACATGATCCTCTACTGATGAGGAAACAATGTATCTCACCGATTTTGTAAATAAAATGAATTTTTTTTTCAAGTTAATACTGTAGATTAGTGTGACAATGAGGAGAAATGATATATTTTGATCGTTAGAAATTAATTATTAAAATAATAAAAATATGAAACATAACCCAAATCTGAACTAAATCATTATCAATGGCAATTGAAAATAATCACTGCTTCTCTCTTAGATACTGTATGGGTAACTATATGTGGAAATTTGAAAAGATTTAAGAAAAAGTGAAACCTAAAAATGTATCAGCAGGCTGAAATGCTACAATTTCACATGATTTCCTATTGAATTTAAATTCTAATAGAAGAAGCAAATGTTTTGGAATCATTATCCTCTAAATCTACAGTCATGTAAGTGAGTAATGGACTTCTTCATACTTCTATCTCTGTTTAAATTAACTTTTGAAGGTCTGCTAATTTTGCCTTTCTAATAAAAATGTTATTGAGAAACTGCTAAAATGCTAGAATCTAGAATTAATAAATTGTATTTATGCATGAGAAACACTTTCCAGATGGTAACAGAGAGGAAAGTATTAATAACTCAGCAAGATGGCAGTTTCCCTTTATCAATGGAATCTATCTAAACAGTGGGAAAGAGTAAAAAGTAGGTCCATTTACATGCATCTTCCTCTTAAAAATACACAGAGGACTCTGCTGAGGTATTCAATCTATCTGCAGGTATCTTAGAAACCCAAGAATTGCCATTATATTTAATATTTTGGCCAAAAAAAGTCCACAAATGGACTAGAAATGTGATCTCAGCACCTGCCAGTTACTATCTAATGATATTGAAATGTTTTGACTGGAAAGAAAAATCATGCTATTCTCTTCAGAAGAATGAATCCTAAAATATTCTACTATCTCATGAGTCTTTAAGAGGATACAATATAATCAAGGCCATCTTGTCTCTTAAAAGAACCAAGTTTTCTGATTTAATGTTTTCTTACTCCTCTTTCCTAACCTCAGTCACACTAGGAATAGCAATATACTGATACAATATGCTATATCTTAATTTCAATTTTCTAGTAGCAAAGTGAAACCAATTTTTGAAAAGTCTGCTTGGTGATTTTTAATTTACTTCTTGGTCCAGCCCTAAATAGAGGACATATATCAAATCATATTTTCACCCTATTGGCAGTATAATTATCATATCAAGGGATCTCTCACAAAAGAATTAATTCTGAATATTGGCTATATTGCTTATTCACACGATGCCTCTTTAATTCCTTTCTACTTATTTGCAAAATGATTCTTCTTTGTAGATATTCATCTTAATAATCAACCAAAGCATTATAAGGCAAAAAGAAATATAACCTCACACCATTCAGATTCATCTCACTACCTAATCACAAGACAAGAGGCAATTTGGATCAATGACACCAAATGTTATCCAAAACTATATATGGGTTATATTCTGCAGCATAGTTTTGCATGAAATCTCACATCTATATATAAAAACAACAGACTCTTCAGAATTTGATTCCACTTATAACAGGGCCACATCTACACCAATAGGATAATTGTGATTTGAATTTTGATCTGAGGAGGAAATAGGGTACTCATAAGCCATTTAATTGATAACAAAAGATCCTGCCCTAATACAGAAAAGATATGCAATAAGGATACAGTAAAAGTAAAGCCCCTGTCATCTCTATATGGAAACACATTGGTCAGCCATGGGACTGGTTATATTCATGCATTCAACAAGTCTAAAGGATATTATGTTTTTAGCAGACCCTACATCAAAAGAATCAGGCATCAATCAAGTTCTATAAGTAACAACACCTGACTTAATTAGTCAGATGAATAACTATATAGCTGTTAAATTAGCAGGGACAAAATTCTTTCCTGAGAAAGAAAAATGTCATTTGCCAGGTTGATGTGCATGTGGGTTAAATGAATGAATCTAGCTGGTCAATAATAACTTCATAATCCTGGATTAGGTTGACTGTATGTTCTTACAATAAACACAACATAGGAAATCACCCCAGAGTTTATATTGTTAATGGTCTCTCTCCTTCACTTCTGTAGTTCTTGAAATGGTTCAAGACCTTAGTTTCTGATATAAGTGCAGACTATTTGTGAAAGGCACAAACACAACAGGGACCCAGAAAAGTATGATTTAGAATTTATTATTTCCATTTATGATTTGAAGACTCCTATTCATTTTAGAAGGAACTTATTAAAAAGAACATGTTAGAATGAATATCTTGCATCATCTGACCAGTTATAGGTAGCCCTGAAGAAAGAGATTCTATAACTGCCTGACAGCTATTCAGTAATGGTTTTGGGTCACTTATTTTGATTTACGTCCTGGAGCTTCTCAAAGGTTTCATTCAACATAGACCAATTGTTTAGAGCTTCAAAGTTCAGACACTTCCAGAACCATGGGCCTTGCAATGCTATGAGAACTTAAAGTTCTAGACATTCAGATTTAGATCTTTCAGAGCATTAGCTTGTAGATATCATTTGAAAGCAAGAGATTTGTAGATGACTTTAGAAAATAAGGGATATCAAAAAAAACCTTGATGAAAAATAACAAGGCTTTATTTGAAAAGGTCACATTAATGAGAACAAAAATTATTTAGTCTTTGCAGGGAATGGATACTAATGATCACCATAATTCAAAGGCCTTTGGAGAAACCTGCAAAAAGAGCTTTAAAGGATTCCTATTTGTGTGAATTCTTTCAATTTGAATTTTTTCTTATTTTGAAATGGTATTGAAATTGAACCACCAGTCTCCTACATATTATAAAGATGTAACTATTAATTAAAAGATAGCATGCAGGACCCCACTGGTGAGAGAATGCAAACCTAAGCAGATCTGTAGAATTTTGGCTTTATTAGATGTATTAAAGAAACTGAGTTCTATTTGTGTTTTTGTTTTGAATTCAGAAGAGTAGCCATAATATCATCACATGTATTTTATTAAATTTCTGTCTCTGTCTATCTCTCTGTGTGTCTCTCTTTGTCTCTCTGTTTCTGTCTTTCTCTCTGTCTCTCTCTATCTCTGTCTCTGTCTCTGTCTCTGTCTTGCTCACTCGCTCTCTCTGGAACTATACCACTTAGAGTTGTGAGGATCAAATGAGATATTTTTAAAGGGCTAAGTGTAATGTGTGGCTTATAGTTGACTGATTATTTTTCTTTATTCTAGTCTCTGTTGGGACTAGAATTCAACTTTGGCTGATTAAACTGATATTGAGCTCGAAATGTTCTGCCACAAGTTGGTCACAAATAGTCCATATGAACTTTGAGAGTGGATTTTCTATGTGCATCTCCTATTTCTTCTGAGCTATTTCCATTTTGATTTGCTCATACAGCACACATTCTCTTATGAGGCTACACTATGCTAGAAAGTCCTCTACCAGTGTCTTCCATGTTGTGCAATAAATTCTAAAATTAAGAGTATCCTTGTATTGCTTCTCCTGACCACCTTGTGAGAGCTTGCTTTATGTGAGGTCTCATTAAAATGTCCTTTTAGGGAATATATTGTTTGGCTTTCAAATGCTGTGACCAACCCAATGGAGCTGTGCTCTCTCTGCAGTGGAATTTGAATTTTTGGCTTGGTAATTCAAGAAAATACTTCAGTGTCTCATATCTTATCCTTAAGGTGATCTTTAGAATCTCTCTAAGACAATTCAAAAGAAAACGATTATGTTTCCCATCATGTGCTGGTAAAATGTTCACATTTACAGACATATGACAATAAGGTCAGCACAACACTTTTGTAAACTTCACTTTGGTAATCAATCTAATACATCTCCTACCCCATCTTTCCTTCAAAGTTTTGCAAACATTGAGCCAGGTGTGGTAATACATGACTGTATTATCAGTGTGGACCTCCCTGGAAAGCATACTGCCAAGCTAAACAAACTTTATCCACAGCATTCAACACATCTCCATTTGTTGACACCAACGGTTTTACATATGAGTGGATTGGTGCTGCCTGATGAAGTATCCGTGCTTCCTTTGTGTTAATTATAAGGAAAACTTAGCACAAACAGCAGATAATTGATCCATACTTTGTTCCATTTCAACTTTGGAGTTTGAAGTGAGTGCACAGTCATCTGTGAACAAGAAATCATGCCCTAGTACTCCCTCCACTTTACTTCTAGCTTGTAGCTTTTTGAGATTGAACAATTAATCATTAGTACACTAGCTGACCTTGATGCCATGCTCATCCTCACTGAAGACACTTGAAAACATAGCTGAAAACATGGTAAAAACTATGGGAGCAAGCACACAGCCTTGCTTCACTCCATTAGGAATTAGGAAATCATGAGACCATAGTTCATAGTCCAGAAGTAGGTAAGTACATCACGAAATGATGACATACTAATGAACTTTTCTGAGCAAGATGAATTTTGACTTACATTTACAAAAGCCCTCATGACTGACAGTATCAGAGACCTTGGCCACTTCTACAAAGGTTGTATACAGATCTCTGTTCTTCTGAAATTTCTCCTGGAGTTGTCATAAGGCAAACACTATTTCTACTGTTCCTTAACAACTTCTGAAGCCACAGTGGTTCTCAGGTAGATGGCCTTATTTCAGATATAGGATCAACCTATTAAGGAGAACTGTAGAATCTTTCTAGGAAGGACCGCTATTTGAGTGTGACACCAGTTAAGTTCTCTTGCAAAAAAGAACTTTTAGTCTTTTAGTTCTACTGGATTTTATGTTGTTCTTAAGTGTGTGCACATTCTGTGTCCCAAAGGTGAGTGAAATCAACTGTGCAGAAGTTTTTGTACATTATTTTTTTGTTGTTGTTTTGACTTCAGGAAAGGTTCTCACCTGCTATGGCAATCAGGCCAGAATTAAGTAAACATACCTTTTCTACTCCCTTTCTCATACTTGGAAGCGAGTAGTGGAATCTTTAAAAGCCTGGTCAGACACCCACCAGGCTGCCAAATCCCACTGTTATTTCCAATGAGAAATGATCCTATGGCCTGGGATGCCTGGGTATTCCCAGTATTGCCACACTTGCTGATTCATCATTCACTCAGCACCACAAAACTTTGATAGAAATGGTAAAATAGCATAGGTTATGGCTTTTGTTCATGCATAATTGGATTTAAGTGAGGCAGAGTTGCACAAAGTCATTGTTTTCAGTCTCACTTTCAGAGTCATCACCATCCAGTATCAGGACAGAGTCAAAAGAACCAGTGATGACTTAAGATACGGTGGATGACTTGGTTTCTTTGATATATAACTAAGCTTTAAGCACTCAAAGGTGCTGACTTCAGTTGCCTTCATGGCCATTGAAAAAGAGTATTCTCATCTATCCCTTTCCACCAGGTTTGGGGTAGACACCCCACTAATTCACCAGAGGTTTTGAGACCTCTTCAGTTCTCCCCAAACTGATTATTTTCAAAAATATAAATTACAGATTGGGAAATAGAATGCTTAATCCTTAGAAAAAGAAATTGAACAATTAATGAATTACTTAGGAAAAAATTTCCAAGGCCAGATAGATTCATGGATGAATTCTACCAAATATTTAAAGAACATTTAATTCCAATACTATATAAACTATTGGTGGGGGAGGAAAATAGGCAAAGAAACCTTAGCAAATTCCTTTTATAATGCAAATATGATTCTGATTTCTAAACCTGAAAGAGCTAAAACAAAAGAAAAAAATAGATTGATTTCCTTAATGAATATTGATGGGAAAATTGAGCAAAACAGGGCAGCTAGGTGATGCAGTGGTTGGAGCACCAGCCCTGAAGTCGGGAGGACCTGAGTTCAAATCTGGTCTCAGACACTTCCTAGCTGTGTGACCCTGGGCAAGTCACTTAACCCCAATTGGCTCAGCAAAAAGCAAAAAAAAAATTGAGCAAAACAAAAGCAAGGCAATAACAACAATGTGTCACCAAAAGGACACACTATAACCAAGTAGGATTTATACCAATTATGCAAGATTGATTCAACATTAGGAATACCACCAACTTAATTGACTATATCAATAAGAAAATAAATAGAAATCATATAATCATTTCCATGGAGGCCAAAAAAGTTATTAACAAAATACAGCTTGAATCTTATTAAAAACCCTAGAGAGCATAGGAATAAAGGGCACATTCCTTAATATGATAAAAGGTATTCATCTAAAACCATCAGCAGCCATTATTTGTAATGGACATAAGCTAAAAGTTTTCCCAGTAAGATCAGGGGTGAAGCAATGATGCCCATTATTCCCACTATTATCCAATATAGTACTATAAATTGAAGCTTTAACAATGAGAAGAAAAAGAAATTGAAGGAATTAAAATAGGCAATGAAAAAAGAAAAATATTACTATTTTAAGATAATGATTGTATACTTAGATAATGTTATACCTGCAACTAAACTTTTACTTAAAGTAATTAATTTTAGCAGAGTTGCAAGATGTAAGATAAATCCGTTTAAATCATCATTTCTTTATATGACCAAAAATATCTAGCAGCAAGAGACAGAAAGAGAAATCCTATTTAAAATAATTGTAACAATATAAAATGCTTGGGAATTAATCTACCAAGACAAACACAGGAACCATATAAACACAGTTACAAAACACTCTTTACACAAATAAAATCAAATCTAAACAATTTGAAGAATATCAATTACAAATAGGTACTCTAAGCCAATATAATGAAAATGAAAATGTTGCCTAAAATAATATGCTTATTCATTGCTATAATAATCAAACTGCTGAAAAATGATAGAGCTAGTAAAAATTGATATCATATTTCATCTGGGAAAAGGATAGGTCAAGAATATCAAGGGAATTAATGAAAAAAAAATACAAAGGATAATGATCTAATAATGCCAGATCTCAAACTATATTATAAAGCAATAATTATCAAAACTTTCTGCTACTGACCAAGAAATAAAATAGTAGGTCAAAGGAATATACTTGGTACACAAGACATAGCAGCCAATCAAAGTATCCTAGTGTTTGGTAAATCAAAAGATTATAGCTTTTGAAATAAGAACTTAGTATATGAAAAAAAAAATTGTTGGGAGAACTGAAAATAGAAGCAAAGAAAATAGGTATAGACCAAAAAACTAACAGTGTATAAATTCAAGATAAATCCAAAATGGGTACATGATTTAGATATAAAGGATCATGACACTTTAAGTAAATTAGGAGGTCAAAGAACAGTCTAATGTTAGATCTATAAAAAGGGGAAAAATTCATGATCAAATAAGAGATAGCATTATGAAATGTCAAAATAGGGGTAATCTTAATTATCTTAAATTAACAAAGCTTTTGTACAAACAATACCAATGCAATCAAGATTTGAAATAAAGGAAAAATCTGGGAAAAAATCTTTATAGCAGGTATCTCTGATAAAGGCCTCATTCTCAAATGTACTGAGAAGTGGATCAGACATAAGAATACAACCCATTCTTGAATTGATAAATAGTCAAACAATATGAACAGGCATTTTTCAAATAAAGAAATCAAAATTGTCTATTAGTATATGAAGAAATGATCTAAAAATTTTATTAGAAAAATGCAAATTAAAACACCCTGAGCTACCACCACATACCTATCAGATTGGTTACTATAACAAAAAAAGGAAAATGATAAATGTTGAATAGATTGTGGGAAAATGGGACGCTAATGCATTGTTGATGGAATTGTGAAATGATCCAAACATTCCAGAGAACAATTTGGAACTATGTCGGAAGGACAATCAAACTGAGCATACTCTTTCATGCAGCAATGCCACTAATTGATCTGCATCCCAAAGAGGTCATAAAAACTGATAAGTACCTAAACATGCAAAACTATTCATAGCCACCATTTTCATGGTCGTGAAATATTGAAAAGTGAGAAAATGCTAATCAATTGCAAAATGGCTTAACAAGGTATGGTATATGAATGTAGTAGAATACTATCAAACAAAAAGAAATGAAGAACAGGCAGATTTAAAACAAAACAAAAAAAAAACTAGAAAAACTTGTACAAAATGATACAGACTGAAATCAGCAGAACCAGGAAAAACAGGGTACACAGAATCAGCAGTATTGTGAGATGATCAATTGTGATTGACCCAGTTCTTCTTAGTAACATAATGAGCCCAGTCAAGCACAAAACACTCACAAAGAAAAATGCTTTCCATAACCATGTGAAAAACTGATGGAACTCCGACTTCTTCAATATGAACTCACTCTTTAAAAAATTGCTGAGAAAACTGGAAAATAATATATCACAAACTCAGCATAGACCTATATCTCACACTCCATACCAAAATGAGGTCGAAATGGTTACATGATTTGGGCATAAAGGGTGATGCCATAAGCAAATTAGGAGTGCAAGGGATAATTTCCCTACAGATCTTTGGAGAAAGGTGAAATTCATGACCAAAGAAGTACTAGAAAATATTATGAAGTACAAAATGGACAACTTTGGTTACATTAAATTAAAAATCTTTTGCATAAAGAAAACAGTAGAAACAAAATTAAAAGGGAAATACAAAGGGAAAAATCTTTATAGTCAGTGTTTCTGATGAAGGTCTCAATTCTAAGTTGTATGCAAAGGGACAGCTAGGTAGTGCAGTGGATAGAGCATCAGCCCTGAAGTCAGGAGGACCTGAGTTCAAATCTGGCCTCAGATACTTAACTCTTACTAATTGTGTGACCCTGAGCAAATCACTTAACCCCAATTGCCTCAGCAAAAGTAAATTAATTAAACAAATAAATATCTAGATATTTAGATAGATAGAATTGTGTCAGATTTATAGGAATGCAAGTCATTCCCCAATTGATAAATGGTCAAAGGATAAGAGCGGACAATTTTTAGATGATGAAATTAAAACCATCTATAGTCATATGAAGAAAAAACTCTAAATCACTATTGATTAGATAAATGTAAGTTACTCCAATCCTGCAGTACTAAATCACACCTTTCATATTGGCTAAGATATAGGAAAAGATAATGATAAATGATGAAGGTAATTGAGAAACCTGGAACATTACTTCATTGTTGGTGGAGTTGAGAAATGACTCAACCATTCTGGAGAGCAATTTGGAAGTATGTCCAAGGGATATAAAACTGTGCATACCCCTTGACCCAATTGTGTCACTCCTGGGTTTGTATCCCAACATTAAATTATAAAGGAACGAAAAGAACCCACATGTAAAAATGTTTGTAGCAACTCTTTTTGTGATAGGAAATAATTGAAAAATGAGTAGATGCTCATCCAGTTGAATAAGTTGTATTATATGAAGGTAATGGAATAAGACTATTTTATAAAGATGATGAAGAAGCTTATTTGATAAAGGCCTGGAAAGATTTACATGAACTGATGTTGAGCAAAACAAGCCGAACTAGGAATGCATAGTACACAGTAACAGAAAGATTGTGCATTGATCAACTATGAAAGACTTGGTTCTTCTCAGTGGTTCAGTGATCCATGACAATGTCAATAAACTTTAGATAGAAAACACCATCTGCATCCAGAAAAAGAATTATAGAGAGTGAAGGTAAATCAAGCCATGGTATGTTCATTTTTTTCTGTTCATTTTTTTCTTTTTAAAGTTTTTTTCTTTTTGTCTTATTTTTCTGTCCCAACATGATTCATAAAGAAATGTGTATTAAAATGCATAAATAAAAAAATAACAATTTACGAATTGTCTTATGTTAACTGATAAGAAAATAAATTACAAAGAAGTTTTTAAAAATAACTGATGGATTTGGGATGCAGATAGCAACATATTTTTTTCTCAGTTACTTCAATCTTCCTCATGATTTTTTTTTCCTTTAGAATTTTTTCCTTCTTTCACAATTGTGACTGATATGGAAAATTGTTTTACATCACAGCACATGTATAAATTCCTACCATCTTTAGAAAATGGAAGGTGAGGGAAAGGGAAGATGGGGGGGGGGAAATGGGAACTCAAAGAATCTTGTAAAAGTAAATGCTAATTTTTCTTGACATTACCTGGGAGGAAAATAAAATTCTATTTTAAAAAATAAATTATATTGGCCATTGGAAAAGAGATGTAGTTAAATGCTAGTATCATAAAGCCTTTCCCACATGGTAGAAATTCCCAGAGTTTGTGGTTAGATGTCATTGCCTTTCAGAACCGAGGGTCACTCCTAAATCATGATAAGACATTGGGACAAGCCATTATAAATGTATTGTTCCTTAAGTACAATTCCCCCAACTGCAACTCTCTTCACTTCAATCCCTATATTGTTGCAGTACTCTGGTTTGCCATATAATAGACTTTGAAAACTTATTCTTTCTTAGTTTTAGCCTCTTCTGAAGTCTCATACATCATTGGAACTGATTATTACTTTTAACTTACTTCCTCAACTCTCCTAATATATTCTTTACCAATCCTTAAAAGAAGATATTTATAGACATGTAATATATAAACTAGAAAAGATCAACATTTAAAATCAAGCAGTGTTAAATTTTGTGACTTTATAATCCTGGAGTTCAGATCATATGGATAGGAGCAAACTAGGAAAGCTTCATTGAAAAGGCAAGATTTGACACAGAACTTAAATAATAGTTATATTTCAGTAGATCAATATGTTGGTTAGAGAAGGGAGGAACATAATTTAGTTGTGTTCTACCTCCCATTTATACTTCATGAAAATTACTGTGATTCACTGCATAGAGTTTGTATTGATTTACTTGTCTATATATTATCTTCCCCAATCTCCAGAACAACATTTGTTTCTTCCAAAATGGAATAGCAACTATTCTATTCTTACTCTGTGTTTCCAGACATAATAGAACTCCAGGCACATTCTAGGTACTTAATTAGTGCTTCATCAATTGAATAACATTAAAGGAGAAGGAAGCCATTTTAAACAAAGGATAAGAAATATTAATTAACATGATATGCATGCATAAAAATGGGAAAATGGATCTAACTGAAGTGGAAGAAAATTCTACCCAAAGATAATAATATTAAATAATATTTTACATAGCATTTTAAAGCATACAAAGTGTCTCACACAAATATTATTGCCCCAGTGTTTAAACACAAGGAAATTGAGATTAATTCTTCACATTCCCAAGGACACACAGTGTATTTAAATTTGAACATGTATTTTGTTTTATTTTTGAGTCTCAAACCAAGAGCTCATTTCACCACAAGATACTTCAGCTAGATAGTACAGTATACAGGGTATTGGATTTGCACTCAGGAACAACGATTCAAATTCTTGCTTAAATAATTACTAATTGTGACCCTGGTCGAGTCAATTAACATTTGTCTACCCTAATTTCCTCACCTATAAAATAGTGGTAATAGTACCACCAACTCTTGGGTTGTTTTAAGAATACATGATATGGTATTTATAAAGTGTGTTATAAACCTTAAAGCGCCATATAAATGCTAATTATTATTTTTTCTTCTGCTGCTGCTAATGTTACTAAAATTTTTGAGACAAAAATGAATTCAGTGTATGGAAAACTTCTAAAAATTGCCCTGATGAAGTTGAATCTGATAATAATATAAATTCTAAAAAAAATTAAGGAAGGTATTTAATATAATTATTTTAAATGTATTGGGAAAATTATCTGAGGTCCATGTAGGATGAAAAAGATCAAGATACTGAAATCTTTAGAGTATCTCAAATGTAAAAATTTTATGCAAACATTTTGTGCTTTTTAATAATAAAAATATCCAATAATTGGAGAAACATTCTTTAGGTATCAAAATTAAAACAATAAGAAACAAATACAAAAAAGGTTTCAGGCATAAATGTTTACACTGAGAAAATATTATGTGTTACATATGCATGATCAACTGTAGTAGGAATTTAAAAACCTATCTATTGCATGATGAGCTTCCTTCAAAATGAGATTCTTTTCACTCATCAAATATATTTATGTTTTTATCCTGTTCTCCTTTTCACCAATGGTAGATATGCAAATCAGTGGTCAAGGCAAGGTAGCTTCGCCATATTCTGTTCAAAGAGTTCTATCAGCCTAGCATCAATAATGTACTGTGAGGGACATAAAAATTCTATTTCTTAGAATGATTATTCAGTGACACTTGCCAACCTTATTTCTGAAAAGTTCTTGGGATACATCTAGTTTTCTGGCTTGAAGTTTTCTTGTTATAACAACAACAATAATAATAGCTGACATTTCTATGGTGCTTTCAATTTTTTAAAGTCTGTGGTTTCCAAGGTGGAGTGTGCATTCTTCAGGGAGTGAGGAAAATGTTCTGTTGGTAATATGAGAAGAAAAACATTAGAATTTAGAAGTCCAATACATGCAGTTTATTATATAAAATAAAAATAAATACATACATACAATATTTACATATGCAATTTATGTGATTATGTGTGCTAAGTCTTTTCAGTTATGTTTAACTGTTTGTGACCCCATTAGGGGTTATCTTGGCAAAGATACTGAAGTGGTTTACCACATGCTTCTCTATTTCATTTTATAGATGAGGAATTGAGGCAATTATGGTTAAGTGACTTGCTCAGCTATTAAGTGTCTGAGGCCAGTTTAGAACATATGAAGATGAGTCTTCCTGACTTCAGGCCAGTCAATTTAGTATTTATTGTGTCACCTAGTTGTATACATGTATGTGTATATATGTGTATTATTTGTGTACATATTTATGCATACATGCATATGGATATATAAAGCATAATAATAGTCATATAGTACACATCTACATGTATAATATGATATATAAATGGGATGTAAAGGGGTTTTCAGGAGGAACACCCCCCTTGTATGAAGGCTTTTCGAGTCCTATTCATGATTGCTTATCCAATGTTCATATAATTTTCATCTGTACTTCTGTAACATTGGCAGTGGACAGACCCCAGTTTACCGTCCCAGCAGATAGGCTAAATCATGTTGAAAGCAACAGGCCTTAAACCCAATTGAGAGGCTTTGAAATGTCTGCCCAAGGATGTGAAGTTTTTCATCTGTGAAATAGGTATATGAGAACAATTTGTTCCAATGTCCATGAAGGCAGCTAAAGAAGGCTCCATAGAATACTTCATGGTTGGTTAAACATCAAAGAAATCTAGGTCATCCAGTGCATCCCAGGCCATTGTCTGTTGTCTTAATTTTTGTCTTGTCACTGGACTTCAATGGGAAAAAAATTAGGCTGATGATTATGTGCAACTCTACCTTATTTAAATTCAATTCACCTACAAGTCAAGGCATTACTCAGTGATGTCATTATTCTCTTTGAAACAGAGAATGAGCAATGTGTGTGTGTGTGTGTGTAATTAGTATGAAAGAATATTGCACATTAGAATATAAGGCCTTTGAGGGGCAGCTAGGTGGCACAGTGAATAGAGCATCAGCCTTGAAGTCAGGATAACCTGAGTTCAAATATGGCCTTAGACACTTAACACTTCCTGGCTGTGTTACCCTGGGCAAGTCATTTAACCCCAATTGCCTCAGCAAAAAAAATATATATATATATATATATATATATAT